>JAVTVY010024921.1:0-92404 GCA_036873755.1 Hanleya hanleyi | reverse complement strand
ACCACGCTCGAAAATAGTAAGATGGTACAATACTCAATACTGAAGGGATCCGATCTGCGAAGTAATGTTGAAACTTCGAATTTGAAAGTGTTTCCCTTGGATCGAAACATGCAGTAGTTTACAGTTGTGACATTGTGTCACAATTACAAGCGTCTAGTCCGTCATTCATAATCCAGCCGTCGTCCATTAGAGAATATCCGCGTCCATAATCCAAAGGCCTATTCCATATTCCATATAACAGTATTAGCACCAAATTCAAAAAGACAATCATAGTATACATAAAAGTAGGCTTGTTTCCTGCAAGAGAGAAGCGGTCAACAGTTTTCAATGATGCCGGCAAGACATCATGATGTTCCAAAAATATCAAATCCGTATCGCTGATCAGTATTCTTAATCCACAATATTCGCTGTAAAGTCGTCATCTAAAGAATGATGCATCTCAGTCACGCTTTGATTGTGACTGTTCATATGAGTACCATGAGGTTCTTGAAGTACATGGGTTCATACGGCCCCTAGCTCCGGGTTAAGCGGAATTAGACACAAGTTACGAAACGTAGCGCCATAGATCCTGCACGCTACGTTCGTATTTTGCTATCAGCATGCGATATGCATCGCCAAATTTGAGAAACTTTGAGTGGAGGCGCTTGGTGGAATAGCCCTGTTTTATAAGTTTCTGCAACAATGTTTTGTGACGTTGATTAAAATCGTCACATTTAACACAAGATCTAGCAAATGCTACTAAGCGAGATATGCATACGCCATATGCAGGTCCCACTGGAATATTACTGTCCAGAAAGGGATAGTTTACGATGTCGGAATTGTAATCATCTCTTTTGTCATAAAGTCGACGAGAGAGAATGCCCGCTTCATTTTTATAGAGATAGAGATCTAAATAAAATGTGCCTGTAGGGCTATCTGTAGTTTCCTTCAAATCCAGTGAAGGTGGATATATATCCTTCACTGCGTCATTTATATGGCGATTATCCACAGCGAGAAGATCGTCTATATAGCGTTTGGTGAATGAGAAGGAACGGGCTTTGAATGGGTCGGTTTTTGAAAGCGCCTGCATATAGTCATATTCATAAGAGAACAGATACAGATCAGCCAACAGGGGTGCACAATTAGTACCCATTGGAATACCTATATGCTGCTGATATATTGTGTTGCCAAATTTCACATAGATATTTTTAATGAGAAATTCAAGCAACTCTATAAACAAAGAAACATCCCATGAATGATATCTCTTGTATGTAGTAGAGCTAAAGAATGCTTTATGGCTTCCGACATTAATATATCTACGATCAGTTTTCTTGAACACAGATACTATTAATGAACTTAGACGGTCAATAAGGTCCTGATGAGGGATTGTAGTATAGAGAGTCGAGAAATCCCATGTGGATACATGTCTGTACGGTATGTGACCTTTAGCATCAAGTTCTTCCGTAAGACATTTTGAGTTTTTCAATATCCACATACATTCAACGCCAGAGTTCTTAGAAATAGTGGCGCAATACCTTTCCCAAAATGCTTTTACCTCCTGAAGGGCCCTCGTCAATAGGGTTGAAAGAAGCTTGGTGGTGCAGCTTCTAGAACCAGCTATGAATCTAGCTTTGTATGGTGATTTATGCATTTTGGGAGTCCAGTACATTTTTGGTATGTCGTTATGATTGCTTGGAAGACGAATACCTCTTTCCCTGAGAAACTTTTTGTGATTGTTAAATAAATCTTCCAGAGTAAATGCAGTTTGGGAGTAAGTAGACGTATTTGATGAAGATATGTCTACACTCAATTCTTTAACCAGCACCTGGTAATAGTAATATTTACATATGAATATTATATTATTCGGAGCTTTGTCTGCTGGGACTATGACGAATTTACTCTGGAGATTTGCTAGAACTTCTTGCGAATTGAGGTTTCTCAGTACTTGTTTTGCTTGGGGAAGAGTACTTCTGTCAATATGGCGGATTGTTTCAACGACCTTGCTCTTGGTGAGGTCCAGCCAATCAGCGAGTACTGTAGGTTCAACTTTTTCTCGCTTAGACCAATCAATAACGTACTGTTCTAATGCAGACAGGACTATCTTCTGGTCGGCCTTCAGATTTATTCTTCTTGGCTCTCTATATTTAGGTCCTTTCATCAGGAGTAATTTCAGATCCTTATCACTCACCACATCAAGGTCACCAGTCACAATATGTTTGCATGGTGTATAGATAAAGGTCGATAATTCACAATCACAACTATAGCCTCCTGACGTGTATAAGTTCCAGTCAAACTCCTTGACAGCATTGGAGTAATTGAATATTTTGGTGGCTATAGATTTAGTATACTTATATGAAATGCAAGGAGGTTCTGTGAACTTGAAATAGTTTGGTACAGCGTTGCGTACCTCTGGGTCATTCAGGATTCGAGGTAAATTAATGATGTCCAGTCCTTTATCTAAGTAGTTGAGTTTCAAGAAAAGCCGATCTTGAGATGTTTCGATTATGTTCACTGGACGATACAACCGAAAATACGCTATATCTTGACATACTTTACTGATTTTTGATGGTATTATATTTCCTGAAGACGCAGATTGTTGTATATCTCTGGCTATTTGATTTAAAGCTCTCAGAGGTAACGCATACAGAACTGTACGTAAGATATGTATACTATTGGGTGCGTTAGTTAAACCCACTAAGTAATTTAAAGTGATATGATCGTGAATCATCGAACTATTAAACTTTCGCCAACCATGGCTGCGTTGTCTCCGTTGATGGGGTTTAAATAGTTGGGTAATGTTGGATATATTTGAACGGCGGTTTGTAGCATTGCCGAACCCACTGACATTATCATTTAAACCAAACGGAAACACTGACCCAAGTTCTAGCATCCAGAATAATTCCCGCTCTCGGATTTTTCTCTCAAATCCAAAGGGGGAATCCTCAGTAGATGGATAGACGACGTCTATGATCTGAATACTAAAGTTATCCAAGCCATGGTTGGGTCCAGAAAAATGTCTACCTATAAGCAATTGCTTTTTCCTAACGGATTTTCTGTGACCGTTCACCCTAAGATGGAGTCTTTGGGTGGTCTTGCCAACATACTGTTGACCACACTTCTTACAGGAAACTAAATAAATACAGTTTGTAGTAGAACAACTAAGATCAACATACGAGTTGACAGAATATGAGTTACCAGTTAACGCGGAACTAAATGAAGCTGACGTATTAAAGAGTGGACACGTGAGACATCCACGATGTCCACACTTAGAAATTTTGAAATTATTACATGTAGAATTCGGTGCTAAACAATCATCAAGCGCAATATTACAAGGTTTGATGTCGTGGCCTTGCTTTGCTGTCAGAAATATATCTGTCATTTGGATTGAAAAAGGTCTTAGTGCATTTCGAACTATTAGAGACTCGGCCGAGAAACCTGCACTAAGGTTCCTCGGGTCTGTCTTAATATTATTTCTTTGTATTGTATTCATTATGAGTGTAGGGTGTGCAGGGGCCCGGCCTCGGGGACAACTTGTCCACCAGCAGAATCCAGGCATACACAGGTTAAAATTACAAGCGTCTAGTCCGTCATTCATAATCCAGCCGTCGTCCATTAGAGAATATCCGCGTCCATAATCCAAAGACCTATTCCATATTCCATATAACAGTATTAGCACCAAATTCAAAAAGACAATCATAGTATACATAAAAATAGGCTACGTCCCTTCATGTAGCTGACCCGCCGGCAGATGAAAGGGTGGGGCAGTTCACTTGCAACTGCATGGACTAAAGAAAACTGATTTAAAATTTGAAGAAATACATTTTAATTCCGAATTATTCGAACTCCTTGATAGGGAATGTGAAGATATGGATATTCTCTATAGTCAATATATAGAATATGCCCCACAGTTTGATCCGCCGACTCTTGTGATGCAACGTCACAACTCGGGAATACTGTATTAATTGGATTTTCGAATCGGACCAAAAAAGGTATGTTGCACAACTAGGCCCCATGTGGGCCTTGTGTACCAAATTTCAGAAAGATCCATGAAATATTTCCTGAGAATTCACGATAACAATGTTTCAAGGGGAAATTCAAGATGGCCACCTGGCGGCCATGTTGGATTTTCGAATCGGACCAAAAAAGGTATCTTGCACAACTGGGCCACACGGGGAATCTGTGTACCAAATTTGAGGACGATCCATGCAGTAGTTCCTGAGAAATCGGAATAACAAAATTTCACGGGGAAATCCAAGATGGCCGCCTGATGGACATATTGGATTTTGGAATCGGCCCAGAAAAGGTATGTTGCACAACTGGACCACAAGGGCAACCTGTCTACCAAATTTGAGAAAGATCCAGGCAGTACTTCCTGAGAAATCACGATAACAAAGTTTCATGGGGAAATCTAAGATGGCCGCCTGGTGGCCATATCGGATTTTCGAATCGGACCAGAAAAGGCATCTTGCACAACTAGATCATAAGGTGAACCTGTGTACCAAATTTGAGAAAGATCCATGCAGTACTTCCTGAAAAATGACGATAAAGTTTCATGGGGAAATCCAAGATGGCTGCCTGGTGGCCATATTGGTTTTTCGAATCGGACCAGAAAAGGTATCTTGCCCAACTAGACCCCAAGACGAACCTGTGTACCAAATTTGAGAAAGATCCATGCTGTAGTTTCTGAGAAATCACGATAACAAGGTTTCATGGGAAAATTCAAGGTGGCCGCCTTGTGGCCATATTGGATTTTCGATTCGGACCGAAAAAGGTATCCTGCACAACTAGACCCCAAGGGGAACCTGAGTATCAAAATTGAGAAAGATCAATGCAGTAGTTCCTGAGAAATCGTGATAAAGTTTCATGGAGGGGAAATACAAGATGGCCGCATGGTGGCCATATTGGATTTTCGAATCAGACCAGAAAAGGTATCTTACACAACTAGACCCCAAGGCGAACCTGTGTACCAAATTTGAGAAAGATCCTTGCAGTAGTTCCTGAGAAATCGCGATAACAAGGTTTCATGGGGAAATCCAAGATGGCCGCCTTCTGGCCATATTGGATTTTCGATTCGGACCGAAAAAGGTATCCTGCAAAACTAGGCCCTAAGGAGAATCTGTGTACCAAATTTGAGAAAGATCCATGCAGTACTGAGAAATGACGATAACTAAGTTTCATGGGGAAATCCAAGATGGCTGCCTGGTGGCCATATTGGATTTTCGAATCGGACCAGAAAAGGTATCTTGCACAACTAGACCCCAAGGGGAACCTGTGTACCAAATTTGAGAAAGATCCATACAGCAGTTCCTGAGAAATCGCGATAACAAGGTTTCATGGGGAAATCCAAGATGGCTGCCTGGTGACCATATTGGATTTTCGAATCGGACCAGAAAAGGTATCTTGCTCAACTAGACCCCATGTGGGACCTGTGTACCAAATTCGAGAAAGATCCATGCAGTAGTTCCTGAGAAAACGCGATAACAAGGTTTCATGGGGAAATCCAAGATGGCTGCCTGGTGGCCATATTGGATTTTCGAATCGGACAAGAAAAGGTTTCTTGCACAACTAGACTCCAAGGGGAACCTGTGTACCAAATTTGAAAAAAGATCCATGCAGTAGTTCCTGAGAAATCGCGGTAACAACGTTTCATGGGGAAATCCAAGATGGCTGCCTGGTGGCCATATTGGATTTTCGAATCGGACCAGAAAAGGTTTCTTGCACAACTAGACCCCAAGAGGAACCTGTGTACCAAATTTGAAAAATATCCATGCAGTAGTTCCTGAGAAATCGCGGTAACAAGGTTTCATGGGGAAATTCAAGATGGCTGCCTGGTGGCCATAATGGATTTTCGAATCGGACCAGAAAAGGTTTCTTGCACAACTAGACCCCAAGGGGAACCTGTGTACCAAATTTGAAAAAGATCCATGCAGTAGTTCCTGAGATATCGCGGTAACAAGAATTGACGATAAAGTTTCATGGGGAAATCCAAGATGGCTGCCTGGTGGCCATATTGGTTTTTCGAATCGGACCAGAAAAGGTATCTTGCACAACTAGACCCCAAGACAATACAATATATGCTTATCTGAACATGTAATCACATGTCATAACTATAACTGATTGCTGACTGGGATACGTTTATTTTGAAAACTATATCTCATTATATTGATAACGATTCAGATACAGGATCAATGTTATTTCTTTACAGAATCACTGAATCACACTTCGCTTAAAAATATATTACATACACATACAGGGCTAAGGTGTTTCTCGATTTTCATCTCTGTAAAAGGACGTTGGCCGTGATATTCAGCGAAAATTCTCCTCTGTAATTCTTTATTTCCTTCAAAGTGTTCCAGCTAGCCTATCATATTATATCATATTATCCTTCCTTTTCGGCGGCCAGCTCGTCCTTGAATAAACAGTCATGCCAGTAACCCATTTCGTTGAATCTATATACTTCCGCAGCTGCGCAGTCGTAATCTACCCGGATTGTGACCTTTTCCAAATAGTCGCCATTTTCTGTCGCCAGCTTTATCAACAGCCTTCCCGGTGGTGGCGTGTCTATTTCAAGGTATGCTCGATCTCTGCTCCAGTCAGATTTCCACAAATACGTCTGCGGATTGCCGAAGGTTTCGTTATGAATGGTGACGACTAGGACACCGCCTTCTGCTTCTCCTACCACCGTGAAATTCACAGCCCAAGGAGGAACCCCAAAAGCAAACACGGGTGAGGATGCATTGCTGACTGTGAATTGGTCAACGGACACATTACGCCTCAGATGACGTATATGCTTCGTGATGTCACATCCGGTGAGACCGACCGAACGGATCGCATTCTCCACGGCGCCTAGGTCAAACCCCAAATCATATGCTGACTTTATCAGATCACAAGCCGCACTTTCGAATGTGCTGAGATGATGCCAGTACATTCTGTTGGCTAGCAGGAACATATGATAAACGTCTTTGATGTGAAAACTTCCCGTCTCAGCGATTTGGTAAAAAATATGGTTGAAAATACCGCTCGAGTAATGTACGTCCATACCGTCAGAATAGTTTGAGACATGACTGATCGATACGTTGTCCAAGGAAGGGTCTTCAAAGTAGCGGAATGCCGTTGCTGACTTGATTAATTCAGCGCCTACCATCCAATCATTGGAGTGCAAAAAATGTTCTGCGGTCTCACCAGTCATGTCCGAGAATGCCTCGCTCAAACCCCCAGACTGATCGAAGTACAGAAGACCCGAATGATGCTCGGTGAAGCCGTGAGCAATTTCGTGGCCAACCACGTCCAGACTTGTGAGGGGGTAAAATTTATTCAATCCATCGCCCAAATTAGTAGTTGCTCCATCCCAGAAAGCGTCTTCCATGTGCTGATCGAAGTGAACGCGCAGTACAATTTTTGGCAAGTCCAACGGACGAATATTGTACCAAGTAGTGAACATTTTGTAAACTACGTTACCATAATAAAATGCGTCCAATGCGGGAGCGTATCCGCCGTTAACTTCATCATCGAATTTGTCACAATCAAAGCTGTAAGCTTCAGATACGTTGAACTCGGTAGAAAAGTTCATATTCACCACTTTTACATTTTCGTTCTCTAGAGAACAAACACTGCCTTCCTTTTTGACCGACACAAGTCTGTGATATTCATCGTACAATATTTTGCCAGTTTTATTATTCCCGCCGACGCCATTAAATCGAACGTTGGCGCTCTCAATCGCGTTCCACGACCGGTACACTAATCCGTCTTCGGCGTCGATGAGGCAGTTTGGCCTTTGCCTTAAATCATCCGTTTCTATCAGTGAGTCGATGAAATAAGTCAGTCTTGCTATGTTGGAGTCATCCAAATGCACGACCAGTTTAGCATTAAATTCGGGGATAATATTTTCATACATTTCAAGACCGGCTTCAACGAGACATAAGTGGAAAGCCCGGTCTCTAGAAACCACTGGCTCGATCGTAGGCATATCCTCGTCAATGTTCTCTATGAGAGTTCCCATTGCATCACCTGTGAATCTTCCAGAAGTGTCAGTCTCTGCCGTCACCCCCGCCTCGAGAACCTCCAAACCCCTGTACATTTCTTTGAACCGCCAAACGTCCGTACCTTGTACAGTGTGGGTACGATCGGTGGCTTCCAGGGATTCTTCCTTTTGTAGACCGAATAGTTCTCGAACAGTCCTGGGGATAATCTCATCGTTAGCAACACTTCTTCTCGGCAATCCCTCAGAAAGAAAACTTCTTTTTCCTACAGTTTGCTCTGCTCTCTTGTGCGCGTCAACTCGAGTTGCGGCGTGAGTTTCCTGGATAGACAACAACATGCCACACCCTGAATAAGAGAAGAAAGGACGTACTATAGAGATTCATAAAAAAAACTGACCGACAGCTAATGCATTTTCTAAAGAAAGACAGAAATGTAGTTTTACAGAAAAGGGAGACATATGGGTCAAGGCAAAAGGCAGAGTAAACTGGAAATAGGATTAACCCAATGCGACCTACGTGTCATAGTGAAGAGACTATGATTTCAAAGCGAAGACTTATCGAACATTACAACCCAAACGGGGACAAACCCAAAGTGACGTGACATTTAATAAGATAAAGAGAACGATGACAGTCTAATGAGGCCTATGTGTTGAAGCAAACAAACCCAACAATCCGAAGTGTTGTCAGAGTAAAGTGGAAAACCTCTACCTGCCATATCACATATATTTCGAAGCGAAAAGCCCAGTAAATTCAAAGTGAAATGCAATCACTGCATGTTTACTTTCAAAGTGGTGTATCGCTGGAAAGGTTGTAGCAGTCAAGAGGGTGGGAAGTTTTACTCACCAATAAGAACCAAGGAGAAAATCTTCATACCGGTCTGTCGGAAAAGTTTGCCGTTACGTGTAAATATAGTATCCATAAACAGCCATGAACAATTCAGCTGCATGTGACAAAGTAATCTTGCTTGAAATGACAGTTTGTCAAGCAATGGAATGGAATGGATTACTCAGTTGTTCGGCAGTAAGTCCCAGTATGTTGGGCCATGAAAATTGTAAACTGCATACCCGCGTATTTACGCTGCATATGTACGATGAAAACACCAGTGTTTCACACGGACAACAATTTAGCGTCATTATAACCATGAATTTTCATCACAAATGGGAGCAGACTGAGAATTATCTTCTAATACTCTGACCTCAAGGGTCGACCAACGCCATTTGTTGTAAGTAACCGTATGACCAGCACAAATGCTAATTGATTAATAAGACTACTTATAACTAAACGTGTCCCATTAAATAGGAATTTCTGGATAATTAAAACATATTTATATACTAATACACAGCACTTACGTAAAATTATATTTCCGCAATTAATAAAGGGGCTAAGCGCGTCGACTTTCCAAGAAGCAAGTTTCAAATCTCGACGTCGCATTTTGCGTCGCGCGTCGAGTTTTGCAATGTTACAAAATAGGAAGGAAAGTCGACGTGTTTTGAAACTCGAGGTCGCGTTTTTTTTCTTTTTTTTTTACTGGGAAATTAACAGACGCCATTTTGAGTTTTAGATGCTGTTGCCTGTGGGGAAAAGGGGTGGTTATTAATTATAGGTAGCCAAAATATGTATTTATTCTATAGTCCATGTAGATTTTCTGAAGTGGAATAAACTCCTAAGCTAATATCGAATGTGCAGTTACTGATTCATTACAAATCTCTATAAAACAATACTAATATTGAGCCAAATAGTATACACCAGCATGTTTCAAAAGCCATATATTCTTATTTTGACTGATTTTCCGGAATTCATGTTTAAGGCAAGCGAGCACTTGGAGAGGGTGAGATATCGGTCTTTGTGTACTGTAATATATTACCCTGGGTTTCCTACTAACTCTGCTACTAGTAAGAAGAGCGATTTACAGCTCTCCTTCTATTTTTAAACAGCCCTGGATATTTCGGATTAACCAAGACACTTCAGCAAAGCAGAGCATGTATAAACTGTTATTTATAGCCCCATGTTTTATAAAAGAAAACAAATTATTATTTTCTTCGTTCCTTGAATATCCATATCAGAAAGGATAAGATAGTAAGAACCTGTGATCTAACTACAATACATTCTACTTTCCACATTTAAGATTTCGTATTCGTAAAAGTTTATATTCTTGGGTCGGCAGCTATGAGGCACATATAATTTATAACGATATTTTATCGTGTCACGGGATATTTATACCACCTGTGTCACACCGACTCATCGCAAATTTTGTTGAAGTGGAGCGGACTCTACTACTTCTGAAAGCTACTATTTTCTGAAAGCCTACCATTTGGTAAGAACAAAGCTCTACTAAACCACCATATAAGCCATATCGGTACTTATCATATCAACTAAATAAATCATCAAACAAATCTAGATATTAATACCCAATTATTGTTATGGTGAAACTTTCGTGGTAATGCAGAGAAACTGGTGCTGGATCATGGATCAGTTCCACGAGGGACTCGAACCTGCGCCTTCAGAGACCGTTAAAGCGCTTACATTTACTGCTGGCGATTTGGTGTCTCGAAGACTCTAGTTATCTATCCCGCACTAAAGCCTGCTTTCGTCTGCTTTCAAGCTTATCAAAAATCAATAATTATCTCTGAATAAAAAAAATTATTTTTGCAAAGTGTATATAAAACTGAACTTTACCAAACGACTATCGTTACTCCGTGATATTAATATTACGGTTCTTACAACAGCGTTAACTTTCAACAGTAGCATAATACTTTTAGAATGACGAAGGTCTTCGAATGTTCGTTCCATATCAATAAAAAATTTGTTCAGCAGTCTGCTGCTCTTGTTCATTACAACCGTTTTTAACCGAGCGTGGCCTTTTAACAGTATAGCCGTTGTCTTTTATTGTTAAATATTTAGTCCCATCCAAGTCATGTTCATTTCCACTGCATTCGTCCATGGAGTTGCTCAGATAATGAAACGCTTAGATCAGTCAGCACGGCATGTAGTGCGACGTCAAATTTACCTCAGCCGCCTTTTCAAAGACTGTGTGAATGACGGTATGATTGTTGTTTGCCGAGCCGCAATCAGATGGCCAGGTTAAGAGTGCTGGGCAGTTTTGAGGGGCGTATACTGTGAATTTCTCTCCATCTTGACCGAAGAATAAAGGTCAGTGCATGTTCTAACATAACAATCGTTTTCCTCAAACAGGTTTCATTGCTGAACTTGGAAAGATTTTGATGAAGGGCTGCGTTCAACAAGGCCTGGTACTGAAATTAAATATTCATAAACCCACGTGAGCTCTTGAAAGTAGACAATTGACATGGAAATTGATAGTAAATCACCATTTGTTAACGGTAGCATATAGCCGTGATTGGGAAAGTGTTTAGGTCAAAGGGTTAGTTTGTTCGATTGTAGTTAAGCATGGGCTAACCTGTTCGTCTTTAGACTTTTATGATTTTCTCTCTTGGATAACGTATGTAGTTCATTATACGACTGGCGACTACTCAGTTTTGACATTGGATTGCCATTTTGCTATCTGTCAAGTCTGTCAACGAATAAACACCAATTTGTTTCAAACAGCGTCACGGGTCTTGTATGGAGAATCTTCAGAGTCGAATTCTAGAATCGTTCTCAGTAAGGTTGCTTGCATAGACCCTTCAGGTGAGACTAGACCACAAGCCCCGTAGTTTCGTAATTACCTGTCAAAACCTGCAGTACAATTTTTTCATGTACCGGGACTCAATCTCATTGGGTGACGTCATAATGAAGCCGTGTTCAAGAGAACAAAGTTCAATGATAATAACAGGCGTCAGATAGTGTATCGTTTAAATCCCATGCCCAGTTATTAATCAGTAACAAAATAAAAACAACAACAAAAATCAATCGGCTGAATAGAGGTATTTGAGCTATTCGTCCTTTTGCAGAACTGACGACAGCGCGCTCAGTGGACTCTGCACACGTGTGCGCATTGCAACAGTCAACCAGTTATGACAACTTTGAGATAGAAAATTATGGCAATACTCCAATAATATGGGGTGGACGGTCACAGGTAAAAAGCTGTTTTTATAGCTCCAACAATAACGTCACATTTATACCATCTTTTCCCGTGTCTTTTTTGCGTTTCCAATGAATATGATGTGCCATAGAATCAATATTCGTCGAGTACCGAATTGGAATAACATCGTTGTTTCAGAACCTAAAGTCGTGTAGAGATCATTTGACTCAAAAAGATATCAACAGCACAATTCTCTTCTAGTTAAATGACTGTATATTGTTAATACTCATCATTGAGCCCCAGCTGACAAAAAGCCCCAAATTGAAATATATATATTTAACCACTCTTGTTTAAAATGTACCGTTTAAAATGCTTCATTTAGAATTGTTTACGAGTTCCATGTACCGATACTTAGAAGTGGCAATGTGTGAATAAATGATTTTAATAATTGGTTATATCTCTGTTGAGTTCATTGTTGGGATAGCCTGAATTTTCTAAATAGGAAATATACAATATATGAACAGTACAATTCTCTTCTAGTTAAATGACTGTTTCTTTATTTAAATATGTATCACCTAGTCCAGCGTTTGGAGAGAAAGAGATTAAATTTGGATCTATTGTATTTAGTTCGAAATTCGGAAAAGGGTTCGAAACAGTTGCATGTGCTTTTTGTGCATCTCTGTTACACAATGAATATACCCAGATCGCTCTGTAGCGATCGTAGAGCTGGCAATGGCCTATTAACCCTACATGTATATCTGGCATGGGGATTTGGGGACTTGTCCAGGCCGGGGGGGTGGGGAGGATCCGCCTCCTTCCCACCATAAATATTTTCTTTACCCTTGAGCTAGGGGCTGAAACGTCCCACACTATACCCTTGGGTCAAGCTCTATCAGAAATCTATCCAAAATGGCCGAAGTCATGACGTCACAGTGACGTTATTTTCAAAAAAGACATTTTTTGGTCGACTTTTCGGTCAGATTTTTCGATTGATTTTATCTTTGCCATTTCTCGGCAAAATGGCATGATAAATAGGTAAGTAATAGAACAGTTTTTGCCCACTTTTCCTCATAGAAAAGCAGAAATTTGGAACAAAAATGACGAAAACATCACTTTCCTGGTATACCCCACATGGTCGCCATTTTGAATTTACCCATGCTAGTCAGTTCGGAGGGTCATGCAATAGGATCAAAATGACCCCAACATACAAAGTCACGGAGTGTCAGCTGTCAAGTATTTGGCGTTCCAGAAATAGGATAGAAAGTTTGCTAGGGGGGCCATAATTGCCTCTCTCCCCACCCCCCACCACCCGGCCGATAATCAACCATTTTTTCCAATCAAAAATTCAAATTCGATTATCCTTATTATAACCATAATCTTAAGACCAAGGAACATTATTTAGCCTGTCATGCTTTGAAAAAATGTTGTTACTCATTTTTTTTTCAAGAAAATATATCGAATTAAAAAAAATAATGGCGGATGAAACTACATGTACACACGTATTCAAGTCGTTTGTTTGGTAAGCGAACGTCAATCGTCTGTCAGATTAACGTTAATTGTTTGGTAAACGAACGTTAATTGTTTGCCTGTTCGTTGTTCGTTTGTCAAATGAACGTTAATCGTTTGACTCAAGCTTATTTCTATCACTGTTGTATTTTTGGCGGTGTTTGCCTTCCATAGATAGGCCAGGAAACTTCATGCGTAAAGCACTGGGTTCAATGAGGTAACCTAAAACAAAACAAAACATCCAAAATGGGCATTGTACGCCCAATGGGGGCAGAACTTTCTTTATTGGTGAAAGTTAGTCAGGATAGCTTTGGGATCGACGGGAGTAGCATCGGGTCTCGCATGTATTTGTTCTGAAAATGAACATGCATTCAAGACATACTCCCGGATTTGGGTCGTTTTATTTTTTCTATCTCGCGGTCACATAGTTCATCATTTTTCAACAGACGACTTGATAGATCTATTATATCATCCCTCTGAAATAGTTGTATCTAAGCCGGTATTAGGGGCCTCATGGTCATGGACAGATGACCACATATGAACAGCTACAATAAAAGCGTGACTAGGATACAATCATCACAGGGGTCACATTTGGTTCTTGTGATGTTTTTAGAAATATAGGTCGGTATATTTGTCTGTGGAGTCTTAAGACTTCTTGTCAGTACGCCGGTATCAGTATGCACCATCCTTTAATGTTGCGTTCATCTGTCTCAATTAAACGCAAAATAGGGTATTCAACTCATATTGGGGATCAGAAACTTAAACGTGTACAAATGTACGTCTACCCGTAGCAATCGAAAAGGTGCTTTTGATAATTTCAGTCTAGAGGGAGGTGGTCTAAATTAACATTTAACGCCCAATAGGTGCCGATAGCATTACAGATAGATAGCTAGATCCATAGATAGATAGATAGATAGATAGATAGATATTCATATAACACATGATCAAAACAATACGTTACACTGATAAAACAGTTATGAATACGAGAGAGGGATACCTGTATATACAGCATAACATCAAAAGGAATCTCTTTAAAGCTCGTTTCATATGGATTTTATCAAACTAATCTAAATATATGGTTGGTTGGTTGGTTTTATTGGGCACTCCATCGTAGTACAATGGGCACTGGTCATACAGAGTATGCCGTGCAACCCTGTATACACAAGCAGAAACACACAACTTTTGACATTCCAGTCTCGCCCATTAAAGAAAGACAACTCATGCGCGCAGCAAATGTAAGCAAAACAAGATGAACAGCTCCTGAATCTTACATACCCTATCAGATGAGATATTTTTCAACAATTTCGGAAACTCACTTTGTGGTGTGAACCAGTTTCTTTAGAATAAAAAAGTGGGACGCCAGTTCCATTTTTTCTAATGATATAGCGAATGCCACAAGGCGAGGCCCTTCCGAGATGTGTTTGTTCAGCAAGGATTAGATTACAATGACAAAAATGAATCGTACCTCTTGTCATAGAGTCGACGTGACGGTAACATGAGAGGTATTAATCTAAATATGACATTCCGGGTATATTAGAGTGCAGGTTATTTCCTTCAAATATAGTCTAGACGGATATAACAGCCACAGTATCACGTATACATGGATTCTAAGAGCAAGGGGATCGTCTATATAATGATTTCTACATATAGTTGTAGTTATAAGAGCACAAATATACGGTACGGTACTCATATGCATAGGCTACTTACATGCTTTTGGTGTGAACGGACCCTGATGTTTAGATGGGTAATGGCCCTAGAACAGGTGCGGTAGAAGTGCCTAAAATAAAATATTACATGTACAAGAAATTGTTCAGTTGCCATGAAGAACAATATTGGATTGTATACCGGTACTCAGAAAAGTTTCAAGGCACTGAATCTCATCATTCTCGAATAACAGGGCCATGAAGTAGTACATTCGTGCAAAATGGCTAATTTTGAGGCGAAAACGCCTCATATTTCTTTCTATAAACATATGAAGATAAACGATAACCAGAACCAGCTTGATACAGCATACTCACTGTTCCAATATGGTGAGTGAGTGAGTAGGATTTAACGTCGTTTTCAACATTGTTTCAGTCATATCACGACGGTCCCTACATGTGCCAGAACACGAGAGTGTCCACAGTTCCTATTATTCTGGACACTGATCAGCCCAGCCAGTACAGCACCCGGTCACCCATCCAAGTATTGACCGAGCTCAACGCTGCTTAACTTCGGTGATCCGACGAGAACCGGTGTGCCCAACGTGATGCGCCGTACCGGTGTTCCAATATGTAACCGTAAGTAGTAGGGTCTACTGATTTCGACTTAACTTTTCCAGGGAGGTAACTCTTGGTTCCCTTTTTTCTGCCAGGGGGCGCTCTTGTAGGTATGACGTCACTTCCGGTCTGGGTGAATGGAGCGTGACCTGGGAACATGATAGGATATGTACTGACCTGTCTGTGAGGTTTTTCCACAATGTCGTTTCGGTGAGGTCCGTGGGAACATGATAGGCCATGTACTGACCTGTCTGTGGGGGGTTTCCCGCCAGAATTTCGCTGTCGTCTGCTTGGGGTTGTCACGTGCCGAACACCTGGCTCCCCGAATTGCAACATTGTTGCACGTTCGCAAGAGTCTGTGGGGGTTTTCCCGCCAGAATTTCGCTGTCGTCTGCTTGGGTTGTCACGTACCGAACACCTGGCTCCCCGAATTGCAACATTGTTGCACGTTCGCTACAATGTTGCGAAGATGTCACGGAGATCACCGAAGAGAAACGGAGGTGCCAGAAGATGTCACGGAGGTCCCGAAGAGGGCGAGACGGGTCCCTAGTGTACCGATCGGGTCGGACGAGGTATCAATGTGAAGCATTGGTGAAGGGGCATCTGATGGGGTGGGTGTGGAGTTGAAATATCGTCATTCTGCGCATGCGCGGTAGACCAAGGGTATGGAAATAGACGTTTTGGGGTATCCATCTTGAGAATTTCCTGCTTTCATAATTGAATAAGTATATCAGCTTCATCATGCGTGCAGAAATAATGAAACTTCTCAGGGAACAACAGATCTTGGAGATAACCAAGCCGCAGTCACACATATATCTTAACCCTACCTGACCTGAGTAACCATTATGGTCCCCTTACCAAACTTTGTGCGCTGTCTCCGGAACGACAAAAATTGAGAGCTGACACTCCATGACGTTGTAGTTTATCTTATTGGGATCAGTTTGAGCTTTCTCGCATAACCCCCTGAGCAGAGGATCATGAGAAATTTTAAAATGGTAGGCATATGTGGTACTAGAAAAATGATGTCCTTTTTCTTAAAAATTTCTGCATTTCCGTGAAGAAAAGTGGGAAAAAACTATTTTATTTCACATCGAATTAATATTTACTAATTTATCATGAAGTTTTTGCGGAGAAATTACATTAATAAAAAAAATTCTGACCGAAAATCGATAAAAAAAATGCCGTTTTAGAAAACGTTTCTGGCAGAGCTTGATCCAAGGGTATAGTGTGGTAAGTTTCAGGCCCCTGGACCGGTCCCAAAAATCCTAGGCCAGATGAGGGTTAAGCCTCTGCGAACAATGATTTCCCAAATATACGTTGAAAACTCAGGACAGAAACAGTTTTCACAACGTATTGTATGTTGTGTGTTGGATACACTGGATTAACTTCGCGGCTTTGAGTGTGACTACCCTATTGAACAATGTGAAGATCTCATGATGTTCATACGGCCACTAGCAACAGGTGATGCGAAATGAACACTAGATACGACGCACTAACAAACTTGCGCATACGATCTAACTTGGCTCTCAAGGTCTGATAGTTATAATCAAATTTGAGAATGATTAGCCCTACCTGGCCTGGGGGGGGGGGAGATGCCCCCCTCCCCTATCAAACTTTCTGCGCTATCTCCGGAACGACAGAAAATGGAGAGCTGAAACTCCTTGACTTCATAGTTTATCATATTGGGGTCAGTTTAAGCCTATTTGCATAACCGCCGAGCAGAGGATCATGGGCAAATTTAAGATGGCGTCCACGTGGGATACCAGAAAAATGATGTTTTTGTCATATTTCTTCAAAATTTCTGCTTTTCCGCGACGAAAAGTGGGAAAAAGCTATTTTATTTCACATCACATTAATATTTACTAATTTATCATACAGTTTTTGCGAAGAAATTGCATAAATAAAAAATTCGGAAACTCCGACCGAAAAATCGACCAAAAATAGCGTGTTTTTTTTACATTTTCTGGTAGATCCTGACCCAAGGGTATAGTGTGGTAAGTTTCAGCTCCCTAGCTCAAGAAGTAAGAAAAATAATTAAAAACTTCAAAATTCAATCTTCAAAAAAAAATGATGTTGTGACATTTTATTTACCCCAATTTTCATCAATCAACTTTTCACTTGTAGGGCAAGACCGATCGCTGTGAGACACAATGACATGACATATAGTAACATACGTTAATATATACAGAGAAACTAATGGCCATTTGAGCTCGCCTACTCCCATGTTCGTTAATGGGCCTACATTTATTTCACAGAAATTAGCACATGATTATAGTTAAATCGCCTTGTTTGATAGGCAGTATGAAGGTTGAATCTTTTTAACTACCACAGGCCTTCTTCTGTCATAAATATCAAACGGAATTCCTGTATATTTATTGACGGACAATTATTGAAGCCCTTTCATCAAGAGAAGTGCCGAATGTTCATGGAAGAAATGTTGTGCTAGCGACCTCAATTCTGAACCAATCAAAGGCGTTCTTACGATAGCATACAAGAAACTCTTGTGCTAAGTTAGTAAAGTCAAAGCTTTTGCTTTTAATTCTGCACAACAAGCTGTGTTCCGTGACAGAATACTCAAGTTTGACATTGTTAACTCTCAGATCAAGAATGACGTAAAACAGCGTCAATAGTCAAGTTTGACATTGTTAACTCTTAGATCTAGAGTGACGTAAAACAGCGTCGATTGACGTTTGAAATGGGGCTGTCGTCTGTTTTTGGGCTTTTCTATACATTATAACAGGGTGGATGTTTTTCTCTTATTTTTAAGAGAGTATAACACCCTGAGCCAAAACGAATCAAATGTTTTCAAAATCACCATATCTGCCGTCATATTTCAACGAAATATTATTTTAGTTCAAGGTGTCATATTTTAGATACATGTATATTAAAAAATCTTATCTATTTTTAATTCGAATGTTCAATTGTCACCTGGCAATCATTGGAAGATTATTCTCATTTCGAAATTGTTTCATATTTTTCAAAATCTTTCCTCAAATCGTTGGATATTTCATATAATATGTTGATTTTCATTTCGTAATATTTTCAGAATGTTTTCTCCCAGTCAGCTGTCTAAATTTCATTGGTACAAAGTCCACAATACACTTATCAATCCATGGTGGGACCTTCTGGCCGATTCCTGTGGATCGGTGCAGCCTGGACTCCATCGCACGGCGTGTATACCCACAGGGCACTGTACCGGACGAAGTGAACTGAACCACAGCACCAATAGAACTGTTACAACATCACTCGGCCATCGACTATATGAGTATATGTGGACAATGTAATGTGGATTGGTGGCCTTTCACTGGTTCGCGTCATACTTACCGTTCATCTTAGTCATACATGTGGTTATCCTGTTGACGATGGACAATTTTGATATTTCTCAAAACGGCCTCGAGATTTGACGATTTACTGAATTTTGTCGTCGAAAGATACAAGACGCAAGGGACCGTTCCAGCTTTGGCTGACCAAAGGAGTCCATAAAGTAGACAGGTTCCCACCTCGAACCTTCGGTGATTAGACAGGTTAAGACGCTGGCTGAAAGAGCAAAAATACATTTCGTGCTGATTTAAAAAGTTTTAAAATCTCACTGGGTGTGTTCAAGTGTCCTGCTGTATTCAGTGACTTATTTAATTAATAGGCCTATTCTCAGTGATATTTATGGAGGTGAGCTGATTTCACTTAAAACAAATTCTTGCATATGCGCGATGCAGGCGTTTCATTCCATCATTTGATCTCCTGGACTCTCATCTTTTCTTTGGCTCCCCATCAGGATATGTCGCTTGTAGGATCTAACAGGCTTGCGAGAGAGAAATTCAGCCGAATTAGCCGGCTCGCTGGCGGGTTGTCTTTTCATGTTGCTGCGGTCTCGACATTGTGGCACCATAATACGGGGTAGATATATTGGACTGATCTTTGGTGTAAACATTGGAGTAAATGGACACAGTGAACCTATCTCCCCTTCCCAACTGCAAATAGATGAGTCCAGATGTGACCATGATGTCATAATACTATTAAATATCCATGGTATGGGCGCTCAGAACACCAAAATCATTTAAAATACGTAAGATCCTATATAGCGACATGTACGACTGGGGAGCATTGATAGAATATAAATTTATTAAGATTGGATGTTTAGCAGAAGAAAAGCATTATCTGAAAATGACGTCATCCAATATGGTCGTCAAAGCAATCAACCAATCAGAAAACCGAACACTATTTGCATGCTATCATACCACCCAGTACTTACCCATGAGTCATCAAAGCGATCGATCATCTTCAAATTGTTCAGGAAATTGCAAATTACCGTCAATTCTGTAATTGCATATCTTAAGAGTGCTGTCAATGTTACGTGTTTGTTTGCCATACAGCCACAGTTTTTGTCGATAGGCCAGGAAACTTCATGCGTAAAGCACTGGGTTCAATGAGGCAACCTAAAACAAAACAAAAAACATCCAAAATGGGCATTGTACGCCCATTGGGGGCAGAACTTTCTTTATTGGTGAAACTTAGTCAGGATAGCTTTGGGATCGACGGGAGTGGCATCGGGTCTCGCATGTATTTGTTCTGAAAACGAACTTGCATTCAAGACATACTCCCGGATTTGGGTCGTTTTATTTTTTCTATCTCGCGGTCACATAGTTCATCATTTTTCAACAGACGACTTGATAGGTCTATTATATCATCCCTCTGAAATAGTTGTATCTAAGCCGGTATTAGGGGCCTCATGGTCATGGACAGATGACCACATATGAACAGCTACAATAAAAGCGTGACTAGGATACAATCATCACAGGGGTCACATTTGGTTCTTGTGATGTTTTTAGAAATATAGGTCGGTATATTTGTCTGTGGAGTCCTATGACTTCTTGTCAGTACACCGGTATCATTATGCACCATCCTTTAATGTTGCGTTCATCTGTCTCAAACGCAAAATAGGGTATTCAACTCATATTGGGGATCGGAAACTTAAACGTGTACAAATGTACGTCTATCCGTAGCAATTGAAAAGGTGCTTTTGATAATTTCAGTCTAGAGGGAGGTGGTCTAAATTAACATTTAACGCCCAATAGGTGCCGATAGCATTACAGATAGATAGCTAGATCCATAGATAGATAGATAGATAGATAGATAGATATTCATATAACACATGATCAAAACAATACGTTACACTGATAAAACAGTTATGAATACGAGAGAGGGATACCTGTATATACAGCATAACATCAAAAGGAATCTCTTTAAAGCTCGTTTCATATGGGTTTTATCAAACTAACCTAAATATATGGTTGGTTGGTTGGTTTTATTGGGCACTCCATCGTAGTACAATGGGCACTGGTCATACAGAGTATGCTGTGCAACACTATATACACAAGCAGAAAAACACAACTTTTGACATTCCAGTCTCGCCCATCAAAGAAAGGCAACTCATGCGCGCAGCAAACGTAAGCAAAACAAGATGAACAGCTTCTGAATCTAACATACCCTGTCAGGTGAGATATTTATCAACAATTTCGGAAACTCTGATAAAAAGCACTTGGTGGTGTGAACCAGTTTCTTTAAAAGAAAACGTGTGACGCCACTTCCATTTCTCAAATGATCCAGCGAATGCCACAAGGCGGGGCCCTTCCGAGATGTGTTTGTTCAGCAAGGAGTAGTTTACAATGACAAAAATGTAATCGTACCTCTTGTCATAGAGTCGACGTGACGGTAACATGAGAGGTATTAATCTAAATATGACAGTCCGGGTATATTAGAGTGCAGGTTATTTCCTTCAAATATAGTCTAGACAGAAATAACCGTCACAATATCGCAAAAACATGGATTAAAAGAGCAAGGGGATCGTCTATATAACGGTTTCTACATAGAGTTATAGTCATAAGGGAACAAATATACGGTCCAGTACTCATATGCATACTTATATGCTTTTGGTGTGAAAGGACCACGTATGTTTAGATAGGTAATGGCCCTAGAACAGGAGCGGTAGAAGTGCCTAAAATAAAATATTACATGTACAAGAAATTGTTCAGTTGGCATGAAGAACAATATTATATTGTATACCGGTACTCACCATTCTCGAATAACAGGGCCGTGCAAAATTGCTAATTTTGAGGCGAAAACACCTATTTCTTTCTATAAACATACGAAGATAATCGGTAACCAGAATCATCTTGATACAGCATACTCGCTGTTCCAAATGTAGTCGTAGACCAAATCTGGTTCTGGTTATCGTTCATCTTCATATGTTTACAGAGAACAATAAGAATTGTTTTCACCTCATAATCAACTATTTTGCTCGAATGCACTACTTTATGGCCCTGTTACTCGAGTCATTAGCCTTGAATTTTTTTCTGAGTATACAATATAATATTGTACTTTATGCCAATTGAACAATTTCTTGTAGTGGAAGTATTTATTTTGGTACTTCTGTATCGCACCAGACCTGGGGCCATTTACCCATTTAAAGATACAAGGTCCTTTCGTATATGTACGATCACTTCAAGCGGCTCTATAAAGTTGAAAAAAATCTTAAATGAGGTGGTAGAAGAAAAATTTATCGCTTCTAACACTTCATTCCGGGACTAGGGGGTCGTATGAAGACCATTTTATAGATCTCCATAACGTTAATATGACCAGTCATTCTGAGAAAGTGGCTAATTTTATACTTTTGAAAACTATTCATCGATTAAAGAATACTGTGATACGAATTCGACGATATGAACATATGGGCGTATAAGCGGTATCATTGAAAACTGTTGACCGTTCTTGTCTTGTAAGATAGGAGAGATATGTAAGAGGTGGTAAACGTTGACGACGTCAATAAAAGGCAACCATAGGACTCCACAGGAAAACGTTCCTCGGCATCTCACATTCCGACGACAGTATCGACCACACTGGTTGGCGAATTGGTGAAAAAACGAAATCTTTGACAGAACAGTGTTGTTCTGGCGCGAATCAGATTGATTCTCTAGTATTTCTTTCGACTATCCGTGAATCTCCGAAGAAATACCTGTTTTCTGAAGTTTTTGTCGGCAGTCTACCTGTATTTGAATTCGATATAGTTTACCATTTCAGATGAACTATCATTAAGCTATGCAAATTTATGCGAACGTCAAAGAGAATGAAAAGCGATTTTTTTTTCAAAAACTATTGATGGAAATTTCAACCACGTTATTGTCAGTCGACATTCTTTGGTATGCTGCATTTCCACGTCGAACGTCACTTATTGGCGTAAAACGCCATGGTATGCTACTCCCAAGGTTTTGTTGCCAAGAAATCGGACTCGTTTAAAAAAAGTCAGAAACGCAGCTTCCAATCGGTTCAAATATGTCGTGTGAACATCATTTGCCGCAATTACACGATCCATTGCCTCCCTCAAGTGTTCCATGTACTTCAAATTTAAGGACCTTGGATGATGGTGTTAACCCTACCAGGCTTGCCCTCTACCAAACTTTTATGTGCTATTCCCGGAACGACAAAAAATTGAGAGCTGACACTCTGTGGCTTTGTAGTTTATCATATCGGGGTCATTTTGAGCCTATTTGCATAATTTCCCGTGCGGAGGATAATGGGTAAATTCAAGGTGGCAGCCATGTGAGAGTACCAGAAAAGTGACGTTTCGTCATTTTTCTTCAAATTGTCTGCTTTTCCCTGAGAAAATGTGAGCAAAAACTATTTCATTTCGCATCAGATTAATATTTGCTAATTTATCTTGCACTTTTTGCGGAAAAATCACATTGAATTTTTTTTTAAACTTGACTCAAGGGTATAGTGTGGTAAGTTTCAGCCCCTTAGATCAAGGGCTAAAAAAAATTGCTAGTAAAAACCTGAGCTCGATAACAACATGCTGAAACCACCGACCAGCTGCCAGAATATGTCAATATGGTGCTGACACGAGACGTCGATGGCGACAATGCTGAGTTAAATTTGACTGATGTGCAAGTCAGCTGTACTCGCATCATCTTTTCACCAGGGTCCGTGGCGTTTTTAGGCTGTTCGGCAGAGATTTTGTTGAAAACAAATTTTGAGGTCAAACCCCAGATAATGCATATCCGAGACGCCTGACTGGTAATTTATGTCAAGGGGTGTTCACACTATTCCCCTAAAGCAATTTCAAGCTGCTTCTGTGAGACAATGCGACCATTTCTTGATTTATGCGTTACAAAAACTTTCAGCAAACATATCGTGGCGTTTTACGCCAACAAGTGACGTCCAAGCCAGAACGCCAGCATTCCAGGGAACATTAAATGACTACGATGAAATCGAAAGCTTTTTTTAATTCGAAACGCTTATCAGCGTCTTTTTCCCAGAGGGACAACTGCTTTTGCAGTCGCATTGACTGGAGTGATTTGGAGTGACTAATGATAGTTCATCCGAAATGGTAAACTATTCCAATTCCAATACAGGCAGATTTTCGACCAAAGTTCAAGAAAACAGGTTGTCATTCGGAAATTCACGAAATGTGGACAGAAATACTCAAGACTCAATCTGGTTCTCCGGAACTGCACTTTGTCCAAGTTTCGAATTCTTCACCAATGGACCAACCATTGTGATCGAGATTGTACAATACGGAGGAGTCTATGACTTCACTTTGGTATCTCATCCGCCCATTTATTGAAGCTGTTCATGGTGAAATTATTAAGTAACCATACGACCTCTTGCAGCGGATTAAGCGGAATTAGATACGCTAGCTCGAGTGCTGTGATGACATATCAACTCAATTATGTAACACATCTGATGTTAATGGATGAGCATCGAGGGAGTCTGATGGAATAAACGATTCCCTGCCTGGAATTGGCTAGAATATAGTTCTTGCCTGTTTGGGTGTTAGTGTTAATGTCGTGTTAATAAGGTGTTTGATATATAGTCGCCGAAAGTCATAAGTTATAGCCGACGGCTGACTAGTGAATGTCAGAACTGACTTTTGTATTGTTACGTTTTCTCTGGCACCGCGATGATGGAATACGAATCACTAGTACCCAATTCCATCAGAGCGATATGCTCAGCATTTTTTTAACAAATAACATTCTTATCTGCATTTGATATAACGAGTGGAGTAGAAAGTGTTGTTTCGGGTTAGAGTCGACCTGACAATTTCATTTGAGCGGGATACATTAAAAATGACCATAAATAAATAAATAGGTTGAGCTTCGCGCAGAAAGTTTTTAAGTTTCTGGATCCAGTGAAGTGTTCATCTGTGCCGTATGGTTGCTGTCTCACACTTTTAATGTTGCGTGTAATTGCTGCCTGTGTATGGTGAGATTCTGCTGGTGGGCGTTCCGTCCGCGAGGTTTGCCCTCTGTACAAATCTTTGTGATTGTAGTTTTGAGACTTGTAAAGATGGTGGAGAATGAAGCGCTTGGTCGGCGTCGGACCTCACAGGTATTTGTTCAGAATACGAACTTCTTCTCTCTTGCAGGAAACAAGCCTATGTTTATGTATACTATGATTGTCTTTTTGAATTTGGTGCTAATACTGTTATACGGAATATGGAATAGGTCTTTGGATTGTGGACGCGGAATTCTCTCATGGGCGACGGCTGAATTATGAATGACGGACCAGACGCTTGTAATTACATTCAATAAATACTCCCTCGTGTGGGCCGTTTTCACTACCTGGAGGTCACATAGTTAATAATTTTCCAACGGATGACTTGATTGGGCTGAAAAAAATTGTATCTAATACCACTCAAGTCGGTGTGAGGGGCCGTGTCGTCATATCCTTCAATATGTCCACATGAACAGCTACAGTGAATGCGTGACTGGAACACAATTCATCACAGGGATGAATTTTGGTTTTTGTGATTTTTATTTTTAGAAATTTGAAGACAGTATAGTTGTCTGTGGGATGACTTATTGTCAGTACGTCGGTATCGTTTCTCACCGCCCTTTTAATGCTGGGTTTAATTGTAATATTGTTCTCTTTGCTCAATATACTCCAAGGAGTTATTGTTCTCTTCATTCCCGTTAGGTTGGCATCATTCTGTTCATTATTATTCATGAACCACACAAACTCCTTAATTGAACCGGTTATAGATCATTTATTTGGGATAACTCTAAGAGGGCGTAGGTACATGTGGAACGCGTGTTATCGACAGAACTAATTGACTAATATCCACTCACAGACAGACTGTGCACCAGGGTTTAGGCACTAACACCGATTAATTGAAACTGATCTAGACATTATATCGAGAGAATTAATACAAATTCAACATGTTATATCCTGTTGGTCTGGCTATGCTCTCTTAGTCATAATTTCGAGTATTCGCTCGAGTATTTAAAAATACAGGTAAGCGCATTATCTTGTTCAAAACTAGACCTCACCAGAGACTGGATTGAAATTACGCACGTTAAATAATTCGTCCACAACGTGGTAGCAAATAAACAAATCCTAAGCTCTTGAAGTGTGGAAAATGTTCTCTTAATGTAAGAAAAATGCACAATATAACCTCTAGAAGGGGGTATGTCGAGTGAATAATACAATGTATAGTTACAAGGACTAATTTGACAGAGAGATATAGTGCTACCAGGCAATATTGTTTGGGCTAAACAATTTTCTGATTGCTGTTGTGTATGTTACTACCTCATTAATTACAGACAGTTTTTGCCAAAATGGTTGGTGCATCGGCAATGTTTTTCAAACGAGTGACAATGTTTCTGTCGAACTAGATTGATCATCTGGAGATTTCGCGGACAATTCATGAACTGCAAGGAATTTTGTATTTTGTTGGACTTTAATCGAGAATCTACCTGCATGGAAAACCTTTGATGTTCCTAGGCATACGTGTATATACTATCACTATAATCTATGCAAAATCCCCGGAACGCACGTACAAATTAGAAGCGAATTTTCTCTGGGTTGAGTGTCGATCCATGATCCTCCGTATTCTAGTCAGAATGTGAGTTGCCGAGGGAGGGCTTTCCTGTGGAGTCATATGGCGCCTTTTTAGTCGCCAGACGTCATATATTTTCGTCATGTATTTTCCCACCTCTTACAGATTCTGCTGGTGGACTGTTAATCCCCGAGGCCCGCCCTCTGTACATGTCATTTGGCAAATATATTTAGGTTTATTGTCTTGGCGGGAAATTTATCCCACGATCTCGGGCATTTATATTGGTTAGATTTTCCGGGTATTCTTGCATTTCCACGTTGCCCCTTGTTGAGGCGATTACTCCACCGGACGCCCTTTTTACTCATCTGTTAACATCGGAGTCTTTGAGCTGATCTGTCATCAAAGCCGGTGCTAGGGGCCATGTGGTTACTTCATACTTTCCACATGAACACCTACAATAATTGAAGCACGGCTGAGATACCAAGACTACTTCTTAGAATCGTCCGTATTCTAGTCTGAATGGGAGGTGCAAAGGGAGGCTTTCCTGTGAAGTCATATGATTGTATTTTAATCGCCAGATGCCGTTAATTTTCCCCAACTCTTTACATACCTCACCAATGATAATATTTTCGAATTAAAGACTGTCACTATGCACATTGCGGTTGTTGACTGCTCATGAAAAGTTACATTGTCACTCGATGCAGAAACGCACCGATGACTACAATGAGCATGCAAATAGTTCTCCAGTGTGGCAGAAAAGGTAGCCATCGTCACTTTAGAGAAATGGCCTCTGGATTCCGTTCCTTGGCTTTAGCATAAATTAATGATAGGGCATATATATTGGATCATGAAGCCCCCCAAGTGGGTGAGCAGCATGAGCTTTGTACCATGTCTGTTGTCACTTGGGGAAGATTAATTTCCTCTACATGCTGGCTGTACATGGATAGTCGCACATGTCCAGCTAATTATATTGTAGCTAGTTATATCGTCGCTATATGGACGAAATACTGCTGAACGCGATGTTAACCCCTAACTCACTCAGTCTAGAGTTCCGATGCATGCGGATTGTGGATTAAGGATTTAAACTGATCACAAAATTTAAGAAGAATTATGTTTATTTTGACTTTTAAATTGAATTTAAATTTAATCTAAATTGTCGGACAAGACGCTTGTATTATAGATAAAGATAAAGTTAGATAAAGTTGTAAATTCACGTAATGAGTACGAAAAGTATTCACAATCCGTCAAATCGACTTCTCAGAAACTATTTTATCTAGTCAATTATATTTGTTCAGATGCACCAATCGTTTTGTCGGAGACTGTACTATAGTAAATACTTTATAAATTTTGTGGAGAAATTCCAATCAAAGATATGTACTTCAGTTGCGACGAGAAACTAAACAAAATGTGATATTACTCTTTTATTTATATTAGTATATCATCTAGATTTTCTTCTTCTTTTCATATTTGCATTTTGCTATCGGCGATTCCAATACTGGTAACGTCTCTCATATATCTTAATTAGAAACATCTTAAAAGCCCTAAAGATTATTTAACGCTATTCAAATAGCTCGTTTTTAATGAATATTGACTTTGTTTATATATACGTCATCGCGATGTTTGAATTTCAAAGAAAGATATCTTTGATCCAAAGCAAGTATCTTTGATATTCACCAATGTTTATTTTCCTTCAGGTAGGTATAGCGTTACAAGAGGCTAGGCGTGAATAGCCTTACACATGTAAAAGAAATTGAAAAAGTAAATTTACTCGACACGTGCGCTGTTTACAGACCTTATACACATGTTTGCGCTTGTTATTTTAGTTTATCCCGTATTAAGTCAATAGTAATTGTTTATGTTTAACCCTACTCCTGAACTCTATGCATTTCAAGAAAAGGATTGATTCGATAATTCATGTCTTTCAGATAGCAATAAATGTGGTCGGACCACATAAATAATTAAGTAGAGGGAAGTGAACAGTTTTTCATAGTTTCCCATGAAAGTGACTAGGGCTTATTTTCTTAAATAAGCGAAGTTGTAGCACTGAAGCCCCGGAATTCATTATTCAACTAAATAGTCAGGTAAATGCCACTTGTATATGCGTTAGCTCGCTTAAATAAACGGTCGGAAGAATTGGGTCAAACTGACCAGATTTTTGGGATATAGACCTGACGGACCCTATCTTTTTGGGACAAATCCCAAAATTTGAATCGTTTTGGGTCGTTTTGATCCAACTATTTTATTTTGTACGTCACGTCTATACTCAATCCTTCAGACAGTGTACATTTGGAACTGCGCAAATTTAATTTGAATATTTGAAAGCGTGTCTCATTAGAAATACCTGCTATTGGTGTTGTTTATTGCATAAGTTCATGTTGTGTCGTTTTCTCGAAAATCGAAGATGTAATCAGCCTAAAATTGGAGAAAATTTTCAACTCTCAACTACGCTGTTTTCAGCATCGAAGCATGCTAAGAGATCATAGTTTTCATATTCCATAACAGCGAGGTCAATATATACAGTGTACGCAAGAATATCAGCCAGAGAAAGTTGAAAATGTTCTTCCGTTTCGACGAACTTCAGTCTCGCCATAACATGTAAAACCACAACATTTGGAATAGCGAAGACGTCAGTTATACGTCACTTGACATTATGACGTCGTTCAGCAAGCAGTGCTGACGCCCACTTTCAATTGTGACGTTGCAATGTTGACAAGCAAGCCACACAGTGCGCTCCGCCGTGGCCGTCGAAAAAATAAACGGCATGTCATGCCATATATTTTTCGATGATCATTTCCTCCAGTTTTGTCATGAACGCTAGACACGAGTTGAGATTAATGTTGTCAAATGTACTTCATTCTCTACCTGTTGTAACATATGTCGCTCTCATGGAGTTTCCGAAAACTCGATGGCAGTCTAGATTTTGAGGCTGATTACATCTTTAAGCAATTGATTTTTTTTCTGTAGGCTGAAGGCAAACTCGTGTTTCACTCATACAAATCAAATTCTCATGCTGGGATGAGTGAAAAATCGACGATTTTCTTCCTTTTTGCGGATTCCAATGCTGCAGTTAGCGAAAAGACCGGCCCCCAGCAAAAGGGTAGACAACTCTGTAGGTCAGATAATGAAAAGTGAATCTGAAACAGCTGAAGTGACCCTTTACAAATATGTAACGATTCTCTTTTGTTCTATTTTTTTTTTTTAATAACTGCTACCAGCTGAAAACCGTCAATTCAGACATGCGGCTTAATAAGAAACTGTAGAGTACCCTCTCAGAATATCAGCTCAAATTGCACAAAACTGACCTAACTCAGCTTACGAACTTTGCTGACTTAAAGTCTTATGGCTGAAAGTATCAAACATAATTTGCTCCAAACTCAAAGTAAATTCGGAGACTGGAGTATCACATGTAGCGGGACGAATAGGTGGGATATGGTTTCTTCGAGTGTTCTTATTTGAGTTTATACATGATATCTCTAAAACAACTGTTGAACATTGTCGTCACAGGTCTTCGGATTATTTTATTTACTAGATATATGAGCTAGATCTATCTTGAACAACTCCTAGATCTTGCAGGGAGGGACATTCAATACATGTTGCATATCAATTTGTGATTTTGTAACACGAAATATTTTAAAGAAAACGAAAATGCCAGTACCATATTGAAGACCACATCATATATCGTATATTAGATATATCTCTATTTTGTTATGGTTATCAATATATCAGTGTTAACCATACCTGGCCTGGGGGGAGGGGCGGAAATGACCCCCCCGTGCCAAACTTTCTGCGCTATCTCCGGAACGACAAAAAAATGGAGAGCTGAAACTCCTTGACTTTTTAGTTTATCATATTGGGATCATTTTGAGCCTATTTGCATAACCCCCGAGCAGAGGATCATTGGTAAATTCAAGATGGCGCCCACGTGGGGTACCAGAAAAGTGATGTTTTTGTCATATTTCTTCAAAATTTCTGCTTTTCCGCAAGGAACAGTGGGCAAAAACTATTTTATTTAACATCACATTAATATTTACTAATTTATCATGCAGTTTTTGCGGAGAAATTGCATAAATAAAAAAATCGGAAAATCCGACCAAAAAATGCCGTTTTTGAAAATCACGTCATTGTGACGTCATAAAAGCGGCCGTCTTGGATTTTTTTTTTTTACATTTTCTGGTAGAGCTTGACCCAAGGGTATAGTGTGGTAAGTTTCAGCCCCCTAGTTCAAGGGATAAGAAAAATAATTAGGGGGGGGGGCATTTCGTCCTCCCCCCACCCCCAGGCCAGGATAGGTCCCAAAAAGCCCAGGCCAGATAGGGTTTTAAAACAGGGAATGCCCCTGGGTCTAACATACTTGTTCAGTGCAATGAACCATTTCTCTACACAGTATAATAATATAATGATAATATAATATCCTCTCCATTCATCTCAATAACCTTTTCGTATGACTCCATTAACACAAAATTTCATACAGACAACAACTAAAATTTAAATAGATATTCGCTAGTTTTTTTGCAAAAGAGATGCGGTCTATGTTCAGTTAACGTTGCCAGAGAACATCATGGTGTTCAGATCGGTAAATCCTAATCACCGTCAATATACTCTCATCCAAATAGATATCCAAGTTATTACCGTAGATGTTAAGGCAATTTAAGCAAGTAGGCTTGGAGTTATTATTGTTACATCACATATAAGGGAAGTGGGAAGAGGTACCGACATACTGACAGAGCCACATGTCTTCACGGTATAGCCTTCCGGTTAACCTATTCTAAAGCACATACCAAGAATCTAACGATTCGTGATATGTGTTGTATCTCAGGTACGCTTTTATTGTACCTATCCATGTGGCAACTTGGATGATATGACCACACGGCCCCTAGCACCGGAATTTGAGGAAGACCCCTGTAGTTAATGATTATTTGAAGGATATCTAAATAATGAATATCATTCGACAAGTTTTCGAGATGATATGCCAACAAATATCTATATAATATCAATTTGGCATAGAATCATGAGACCTTATGACTGATGATTGGAAAATTCTTTTTATTTCAAGATAAATCTATATATCATCCCACATTGACGTTATGTTTTTATAATAACTTTCAGCGAGAGGCGTTGAGATGGACCGTTGCCTGTTTACCGATCCCCAATTTAAAGATTTTTCAAATATCTTTCAAATAGTAAACAAAAATTGCGAACGTTACAGTAGCTAAAATATCTATAAACTCTTTGGGAAGGAAAATAACCGTTTCATCAATATGCTTGCATCCCATAATATCGTGAATTGATATTGATACCATATTGCAAATTAATCAACTTGGCGGTGTCCACCGTTTTGTCCACCTGCATTTTGTTGCAACTGTGACTAAACGAGTTAACACTACCTACAAAGCGACAATTTTTACCTCCGTCGATCAGACGGAGGTCCAGGAGCGCAACGTGAAATCTCCCGCCAAATAATTGTCATATGGGGAACCCACGACTCATAGTATTTCCAATAGGGATTGTCATGGTTCCCGACGAAATCTTGAGGCACTTTTCTTGGACACAATTGAAATAATGGGGTTCCCCATTGCAATGCATTGCAGTGAGCCTTGCTTCTGTAGTCGGGTTCCACCTCAATCTCGAAACCAGAGCTATCCGGTCCTGTCCTCCCATCCACCGAGAGATTTAACATGGCGGCCCTCCAGCTTGTAGAGACGGACAATGCGATTTTTTGCCGTTTTTCTGGTAAGTTTATTGTCGCCATTTGATGTCATTACAACTCAATGATTCATAGTACACCACCCGTCATTTCTATATATCGTAAAGTATTTGTCGGCTTTTTTTCTTTTTTTTTATAGTTTTAAGCCCTGGACATACCACTGGGCATTTATTTGCCATACGATCACATTTCACATGCTTTGTTCAGCCCCGTGATCTGGAACCAAACAGACAGTATCACTAGATGAAATAAGGAGATCATGATATACATTTCAGGTTTTACCAATGCCAAATGACTTGAACAGAAGACAATTAGACAAAAAGAAAATCAATAAATATATCAATAAATAATAAATTACATAGAAAATTTTCTTGTCTTTGCAAGAAAGACACCAGACACACTGACAACACAGACCATTCATTCAAATTTCGCCTTCCATTGGGGAGGCAGAAATATTCCTCAAACACAGTATACATATTCTCTTTTGTGATCTAATTTTCATTTGTCAAAATATTGCTCCATAGAGAAGTTACTGATATAAACAATCCTGTTATAGATTATGATATACTGGATTATTATCATGCTCATGCCACTAACATGAACTCCAATCCAACCAGTGGTCAAGATCCATCATCGTTCTTCAGAATTCATATTATTGATCACTCATAGATTGGTTTAAGTTCTCGTAGTACTCAGTTCTCATTTCATACTTTTGCAAATTCTTGTAACATGGTCAGGCTCCAGTTCTATTAAGTACACGTATGAAAGGTGCGAACTGGTATGATGGATTTCATCTTGTTGTGTATGACGAAAGAATGAAATATAATGAAGGCCATCAACATTTTCAATGAAGTGAGTTTTGATATTAAATATGTATACAATTGATTCCAACTTGCAAGGTTAGCACTTCTGATATCAGATGCAACAGGACTGTTACACAATGGATGTTCTGGATGAAATGGAAAAACCAAAAGAGACTGTTGATTGGTTCAGCTGTGTCAGAAAGGTGTGGAATGACAGAGGTGGTGAAAATATGGCAAAAATATCATGTAGAATGGGATTGTGTGGATAATATCAGATTCATGAAAGTTGAAGTCCTGCAGCATGCCCCACAAATATCATCAAAGGTCATAAATCTTTCTGGTCTGAGCCAGTGTGGATCTATACTTGTTGTTTTTTTACAAATTTATCTCTCTTGACCAGGTGAGGACTTGAATGTGTCTGAAATGATTTAGCTTCTAGAAACAAAGACTTCATTTCCTGAGTAGAGGTAACAACCGAACATAATTTGATTATTTTATTCAAATTTCAATTCCACTTCTGGTATATGTACATGTATGAAATACATACAGAATGAACTGCATACAGAATAACACAAAGAACAGGTATATGTATCTCATTACATTCTTAACCAAAGATCAATACCTGGGTGATATTACAACAATACCATGGTGTTATATATTGTTATGATTGGCTTAACTTTAGCTGATGAAGATATTTCTAATTTGAGGGTAATGGGCAATCATACTAAATTTATTTTCATAACTTCATTTATTTTCACAATAAGCAACATAATCGAGATTAGCAAGTGAAGTTTTACAACATAATATAATACGCATCATGGATCTCCTTCAGTTTAGTGTAGACATATATACCTTTGGATATCTGTTACCCTGATTCAGTCATAATATTGTCTGTATTATATTGATGTCGACAAGGAATATACATAATTATTTCATAGTATTATTAATTGTATGTTGTTTATGATTAACATGAACTTTTTATTCGCTGGAACCCAGCCATTTGTTCCATATGGGCAATATTCTCATCAGCCATCACCATTCAATATGAATGTGATACATGTACAATTCCATGGTAATTGATACATTATGGTGAAGGTGACCTGTAACACCAGTATACAAAATTATTCCGAGCTCATTGAATCAGCACATGATGCTGAGACAGATCAGAACGGAGTGTCGATAAAATCAGATGTGTTTTGTAGAGGGTTCTGTCAATGAGGATGCTATACTGTACACATACAAAATATGAAGTGTTGATGTGTAGGGCCTATAACATAAAATCACAAGCAAGTTGGTAAAACTAGGCACACAGGGTCTCATTTCTGCCGCTAACGTGTTGATTTGGGTGGGGGCGTCCTCTCATGGGGAGGTGTGGGTGGGAAGGGGCCTAATGTCTCAAGCAGTATTCCAGGTTTTCCATCAATATACTCTATTCCATACCCCAATATTTCAAGCACATGAAATCAAAGAAATATTATTTGCGGGGAATGTGACTTCCACATCCCTAGCTGGACATGCTAGTGGGGAACCCTCAATCTCAGGTTAATTACCATTGGTGAAGTTAACGTCCAAAAATGCAAAATTGAGCTTGGCATCCGGCCCTATGTTATTCAGTGATGTACTATTCCCCTACTGACCCTGTTGCCTCGACGGAGGTCTTTGCGCTCATCCAGCGCTTGTTTTTTACAAAACGCGTTGCATGCAACAAACCACTCTGCTGATAAAGTGCGGTTTTCAGATATATTTACTTATATATAGTGTGACGTTTAGTTTCTTAATCCAGATAAGTTGTCTACTGATCAGCTCCCAATTACCTGATTCCCTCGACGACTTAGCAAGAACTAACAACAATACAATCTACGGGTACTGGTATGCGGTTATGAGAAGAGGATTTAGCTGTGGTATGATAGAATCGTGTTGGGCTGGATGCCTTATTGTTTTGGATTTTGAAAGATAGTCGAGAACTGGGTTAAGATTGCTGAGGTAAAAGGGGGAGAATTGTAAAGCTAACAGCGTGCCTGAACCATATTGTTTATCATGGTATTTCACATCCCTTCTCAAATAGAACGAATACCAGGGGATTTTCAGCATTTAGCCCATCGGTATGAAAATTGTAATCTGCTTTAAAAAAGAAATTCTCAGTCGTCGTCTTTCTACTTATTCCACCTCTACTCGATCGCATCAAGAGAAAGGTAGGTGTCGATTTATGTTTGCAGATTTTTCAGGCATATGCCACTGGGGAACAGCATTTTCGTTATTTTGGGATTACACTATCTTAGAATAGCACAAATTCTAGTGCTGAAAATTGGTCGAGTCCCGTGCGAGATTCGAACCAGCGACCCAAAGTGCACTCTCGGTAACGTTTTGCTTTGCACACCTAATGTCATTATCTGCAGGCATACACCTTTCAGCTTTTTCCAAAATACTCTGTAACAATAACAACAGAGTAATCTACCATTGGACCATTTAAACCATCAACCTAAATAAATATGGATGGATGCTGGATATACGAATGATGGTATATATGTTTATTCACTGAACAATCGAATCGGTGATAATACATCTGAAAAGGAAGGCACGTTTTATGTCCACTATGTATAGCAGGATAATAATCATTTTGATTTAGTGGCATTTAGAAGCCGGAAATAGTAGCTTCTTTACTGTATTACTCCGGTGATGTTTTGCTTCAGATCTGGCCCGTGTTTAAATGTTAGAATTAAACGCAACATAACACAGTTGGTAGAAAAATGTCGGCATAATGACAAGAAGCCATATGACCCCACAGGCAAATTATACTGACTGCGTCAAACAGAAAATATAACTAGAACCAAAATTGTTATATGTGATGATTTTTTCCAGCCAAGCTTAAAAGGCAAAATAAAGGTAAATAAAGTTATGAGGTTGCTATCCGTAAGACAATTAAAATTGTATGTGAAGTTTTACTATGAACAAGGAAGAAACCATAAGAAAAACTTTAGACTTACATGTATCCGAGCTTGGAAATTCACAAAATAAGGAGAATGATTAGTCTGATGTGAATTTAATCGATATCAAATGCAACATCTATCTCATTGTATTTGTATCTAATACCGTTTATGCCGGGGTTAGGGGCCGTGTGGTCATGTCATCCAAGTTGCCACATGAACAGGTACAATAAAAGCGTGCCTGAGATACAACACATATCACGAATCGTTAGATTCTTGGTATGTGCTTTAGATTAGGTTAACCAGAAGACTATACTGTGAAGTCATGTGGCTCTGTCAGTATGTCGGCACCTCTTCCCACTTCCCTTATATGCGTTGTAATGCTTCGTCTGGGTTGACAGGATCGGGTGTATTGGTCATGATGGTTCCGGAGAGATGCTCAGTACTCACTAACTCAATTGTGTATAATGTTGTATGCTGATTTCTGTGGTCATACAATTGTTACCCAATTCGTGCGATTGATGATTTTCACCATGAAAGCAGTTTTTATTCCCCGACTATACAGCAGCGGAATATTCCTTAAAATTCAATGAGGAATATTCCGTAGCATTTTAAGGAAATTCCTTAACATGGTAAGGAATATTCCTTAGTTATGGTGAGGAATATTCCGCTGGTGTAATAGTCGGGGAATATTCCTAAAATTTTTAAGGAATTCTTTTTTTTCTGTGTTGTTATTCTTACAATAACTTATCTAATCCCGATCAAGCAATGAAGATTCTATATCTGTGATTTCACGCAATAATTGTCTCCTGATTTATGATAGACGCTTTGGGTCATTTCACTACACAAACTATTTACTACATATTAGATGTAGCAGGAAATGCATGAGATGGCCGCCCAAATGTATGGGAAAGGTTCATTTAACATACATTTCCCATACATTTGAACGGCCTTCGCAAGCATTTCCCACTACATCAAATGTATGGTACATATAACTGTTTGGCTAGTGTTTAGTCAAAGTGATGATTATGCAACTCTAGAGCTGTGGTATCGGTAACCAATTTAGTTGTCAGTGTGTGCACTGAGGCAGGGTTCATTGTTCCTCTCTGATGATTAGATCATCCAGGAAGGGATTCGGTTTTCACGAGGAACTTCGTTTGAGTGTGTTCATTGTTAAGGTGGCTTAAGTATTGTGTAGATGGATTTCGGTTAGGTTACAGGGTCACAAATGTATCATCTACCAAATGCATAAACTTTGGCCTGTTCTCCAGAGGTTTATTCCTAGGTTTGTCACAAGTTGGTTATGACTATTTCAATGATAGAGGAAGAAACGACTTGTACTTGGTGATATATTGATATTCAACGTTCATAGAGAGGTTTCACGTAAGCATAACCCTATCAGTCCTGAGCGATTTGGGGTGTATCGCAGCCTCGGGGGGGTCCCTTTCCCTATATACTTTCGCTATCCCTAACGCTTGAGAGGTGAAGCTTACCACACCATATGTTTGAATCAAACGCTACTAGACAATGTAATAAGAATCCAAGATGGCCACATTTATGACCATGATGTTGTTATGGGACGATCGTAAAGTTAGACCGCCGTTCGCAGTTCGCGGTTCGGGACCAGTCATTCAGCGACTCATAGCAGCGCCCCTACCAGCGCCCCCTTGTGTCAGATTTGGGATATGAATATGCAAAGATATAGTGCATGACGTTCTCCCTTGCTATGCTAAGTTTGGAGTTCAAAGTATTCATAATAAAAAAATACACATTTCCATATCTGCGAACTGCGAACCGCGGTCTAACTTTATGAACGTGTTATGGGATGATGTTGTGTGAATTTTCATAGAAACAGCAGTGCTTCGAGGGATATCTTCCAATTTTAAAGCATTCGATTGGTCAATTCAAATTTTCGAATGGAAATGCGGCATTTTCATTGGCTTGTGGGACAAATTGGAAGAAAATCCAACCAATCGTAGGGTTAGTTCCTTGCAAGAGAAAAAACTGTCAATAGTTTTCAATCCCCTGTCAATACAACGTGATGTACCTCTCGTCAAATCCGTATCACAGATCGGTATTCTGTTTTTCCGAATGAGTTTCCATGTCGTTTTGCAGAGTACTGTATCCCAGTCAGGCTTCGGTTCTGACTGTTCATGTGAACGTCATGAAGATTTGTGTTACACGATGTACCTTCGGAGCCTAGCTCCCGTGTTACAAACTGTGGCGCCAATATCTTGCACAACACGGTCGTACTTTGCTGTGATTTGCTATAGCCTTAAAAACATGGCAGTGTGACTAACGCACATGACCTACGAAGTAGGGTAGGAATTAGGACTCCGACACGCACTGAACTATTGCCCCCCCCCCCCCTGCCCACCCAGTTGAAATCCTGCCTATATTAAGATGGGCACAGCCCAATTCAGATTCACCAGTAATTTTTATAAACAAAAATCACTAGAAATTTTCATCAAAAGTAGGTCAGCTCAGAACTTGCTGGTAACAGTCCCCTAATGCACGTTCATGCCAAAAATCAAGGTCAATGGTTCTCGGATTTTGCGGACGAAACGATTCGGATGGACTGACTCACTCACTCACTCATTACCGGACAATTTGGAAATGGTAGCCTACTTGGTAGGAATATCAGCTTCTATGAAAATGTTATTGACGTCGTGACGTGAACACATGTCTTTCTGTCAATGACACTCATCTACCCCTAAGTAAGCCCTTCATCGGTACTGCGCAGTACTGTGATCATCTGTCTCATAATAAGAAGGGAATGCTGTTCAACTCACGTGGGATCGCAGATTGCATGTTATTAAAACATTATACAAATACCGTCGCTGCGGCATTTTATAGAAATGATATTTGGGCAAGGCTATGTGAACGAAAGTTTAGGGCATGCTAGGGTTGCTTTAACCTTCAGAAAGTTTGCGTTGATATAGTCAGCTTTATATGGCTGTTCTGTCTCTCTGAATATAAACTCGGCAAACCTGTTTACATATAAACACACTCTCCTGAGAGAGTCGTGATTCAGCTCCGAGATATTCTAATTCCACGTTACCCATATTTTTGTATAAGTATAAGGTAAATTCGCCCCTTCCCCCTCGGTCACGGATTTAACCATAGGAGCATCATGGTCCTTTGCCGATGTGAAAGCAATATTTACACAGGGCTTTTATATAAGAGAGACTACAACAGATAACCATAATGGCACATCATATTTAGACCTACATCTCTATAACATGAGCAGTGTGACTAACGTCACAGGACCTACGAAGTAGAGTAGGCATTAGGACTCGAACGCGAACTGAACTCTTCGAAATCTCCACCCCCAGTTGAAATCCTGCCTATATTAAGATGGGCACCGCCCAAGTCAGAATCGCCAGTGATTTTCATCAAAAATCACCAGAAATTTTCCTCAAAAGTAGGTCAGCTCAGAACTTGTTGGTAACAGTCTCCTAATGCCGATTTAATTTTACAATTTTTTAATTAAAGGAAACAGATTGAATAATATAGGTTCAGTAGATTTCAAGCTTTACGTGTGAAAATACATTTACATCTCTTTAATGGTTTTCAGTGCCCTTGTACAGGATCAAAACAACTTTTTGAATCACATTATTTTCCCAACAATACAACAATTTTTTATATATAGTACTATAGTAGAAAGGTAGTATTTATGTAGTTTACGGTAATTCAACTCAAGACCAACACCTTCTATGCACAAGATAATAATGATTCTATGTCATTCTCCTGAGCATAACCGGTACAAAGACGAATAAATAGCGTCTCTACATCACGTTGTTATCTAGATATACACATTTTGGGCATCGGCAATCTGATGAATGTACTATTCCGGTTTTCTTGTTTCACATTATATTCTATGGCGGTTGATCGGTGATTTTCTCCATTGATAAACGTTAAACCACCTAGCTTTAACTAATTCTGCTAGGCTGTCTTCATTCAGACTGTACAGCCTACACAGTCCACAGAAAATACACCGCACATTCTTGTACTCCCAGCCTTATCACATTTGATGGCAAGTTTAGCGGGCTGTTTAATGTCTAAGCTAGGAAATGTTCCAGGGTAGTTGACAGGCATGCAATAATATACTATAGTATCTGCTATACAGGACACCGACCACTGTAATTTGATGTGACAAGCAGCATGAGTAGAAACCAGCCTTATCTCAGTGGGCTTGGATATAAATCACTGTTAAAAACCACAAGGCTCGGATAGAGCCTCTCTCTGTGTTTGTTCCAAGGACAAGCCTTAATGATTTTTAAATCCACTGATAAGGAGGTCCCCGGGCTTCATGGTCATAAAAGGAACATGATACTGTTAAAGGCCACATGGATGGTATGTATCTATAACAATATACTGAAGTGTTAATTATAAATCTAATTTTAATCAGAATTATTTCAGATCAGAACTTGCTGGTAACAATGCCCTAATGCACGTTCATGCCAAAAATCAAGGTTCTAATGTCAACGGTTCTCCTTATTTTGCCGACGAAAGGATTCGGATGGACTGACTGACTGACTGACTCACTCATTACCGGACAATTTGCGATCTGTAGCCTACTTCGTAGGAAAATAAAACTAGCCTTCTCTCTCGTCGACTTTACGACATGAGAGATGATTACAATTTCGACATCGTAAACTATCCCTTTCTGGACAGTAATATTCCAGTGGAACCTGCATACGGCGTATACATATCACGCCTAGTAGCATTTGTAAGATCCTGTGTGAATTGTGACGATTTTAATCAACGTCCCAAAACATTGCAGGAACAAAATTCTCAAATTTGGCGAAACATATCGCATGCTGATAGCAAAATACGAGCGTAGCGTGCAAGATCAATGGCGGTACGTTGCGTAACTTGTCTAATTCCGCTTAAACCGGGGCTAGGGGCCGTACGAACCCATGTATCTCAAGATCATTATGGTGTTCATATGAACCGTCACAATCAAAGCGTGACTGGGATACATCATTCTCTAGATGACGACTTTACAACGAATATCATATGAATTAAGAATACTGATAAGCGATATGGAAATGTTATTTTTGGAACATCATGATGTCTTGCCGGCATCATTGAAAAGTGTTGATCGCTTCTCTCTTGCAGGAAACTAGCCTATGTTTATGTATACTATGGTTGTCTGTTTGAATTTGGAGCTAATGCTGTTATATGGAATATGGAATAGGTCATAGGATTAAGGACGCGGATATTCTTTAATTGACGACGGCTGAATAATGAATGACGGACTAGCCGCTTGTAATTCAGCAGCCTCGCTATGCACCATGTTGTAATTTTATAGTAATTGATTTTCAGTTCTGCAAGTATTGTATAGGTTTTTATCCCGTTGTTAAATATATTATTATAATCGTGTTATTATGCCTTCATAGTTCTCATGTTTGATTGTACGAAGGTAAATCAGCGTGCTGCGATGAGGTAGTCTTATATTTGACCCCTGACATTATATATATTTTACAGGAAGATGCCATTTTCAAATTAATCGTGTGCATGAAAGGGCAGTTTCGCGTGCTTTTGGATTATGTGAGTGCGTATAATTCAAGTATTTGCATCGTATCTTACATCAAATTAAATCTCGACTGGGCATAAATATTTCATTATCAAACTATTCAATAATATCATTTATCTTATTATAAAAGGCCGAAGAATTTGTACAGCTTACTTTTGCCAATATCTCAATTCCCGAATAAGTTTTTCCAGGAGCTCCATCCTCGTTTTCAGAGTCAGTGTTTGAGATGTACTATGAAACATACATTACTCAATATCTCTTCCCCTAAACTGATTATGAACTTAATTTCAGTGGCTACATCCACATTTTCATGGATAAAACTTTAAATGTTGGTTCCATAAACACTTAACCGTGGACATGTTCTAGTCCAATATAGCCGTCATCGAAAAGTTTTGGCGACATAGCCTTAGGCAAATACCAGATGGCGCCTAATACCAGCGTAGAGTCCGTCATTCAACATTCAATCATCATCCATTAAAGAATGTCCGCATCTATGATTCAAAAAATTCATATGAGAGTACTAAATTTTAAAAAATATCACAGTATACATAAACACAGGCTAGTTTCCTGGAAGAGAGAAGCGGTCAACAGTTTTCAATGATGATGTTCCAAATATATCAAATCCGTATCGCTGATCATTATTCTTAATCCCATTATAAGCTATAATCCAATGGTGACACCCACATTTCCAGGGTAAAGCTTTAGATGGTGACACAGCAGATATTTTGCAACGACGGTCATGTTGAATTCCAAGATGGTTGCCATTAAAACAATATTTAACCCTTGTGCACGATTTCGAATAGATTATCCAAATTTGAATCGTATGAACCACTCCGAGAACAGTTGAATACTTCTTGAAAGTGCCAAATTCCTCTCAACCAAGGAATAAACTCCAGCTAATAGAACAAGTGGATTTAAAAAATGCTTCTGACTGGTATATTCTCTTCCTTTAATGCGTCAAGTCGTTTCTGATCTAAGTACCAAGCTTTCTCCCAGTAACATTTTATAACACATACCATCTCGTAATATCATCAGTATATTCGAAAATATAGACCAGAAATCAGTTATTTGGGGTTGCCATTGAATCTATGTATATCCTATAAGATGGAGTTCGATCGTATGGGTCATATTTATGTGAGATTTCGAAATTTCCTTTACGATTTTGGTCCTATGCAGATTTGAATACTTTGAAAGAAAACGTTTTGTTTGTATAGATATCTGGTTTGGTACTGATAGTGTTGTGAGAATTATAATAATAATAATAATGTCTTTGATTATGGGCACGTGGAAATTATTAATGGACGGCAGTTTGCCACTGAATGTCCTACTACGAACTTGATTCTTACAAATAAATTTACCAAGCGTCTTATAAATGTTATAAACTTATCTAATATAATACTTCGTTCTTCAGGTTCGGCGTTATCTAACTACTTTTGGCTGGTATGACAGAGAACCGCGATGGGTTTCAAATATATTCATAGAGAATTTGAGAGCATGTAGAGAAACGACAAGATGGCGCTTATAACTTCGTGGAGTTCCTTCGCTCACTGGAAAGGTTTATGCCGGTAATATAACTATCAGAAGGAATATAGCAGATATGTTTACACATATATGTTTTTCATAAAACTAAGAGGCGTACATGTACGAAGGGATAAAACATTGTATCATCGCATCCTATTTTGCGATTTCAAACTTACAGCAGGTTTGGTCATGAGAGCAAACATCATTTGCGAGTTTTTCTGTATGTCGGCGCAAGAACAAATATCACGTGGCCCTGTGTTAGACCAGCAGAGGTAGTTACTGTTATATGGGGCGTCGTCCGCTTTCAATGAAATCACAAAACCTAACGTCTGCTTTCAATAGAATCCCAAAATCTAACGGTTTATTTAGCTCTTCTTCATACACGGACTGTTCTTTCTCAAAGGGTCGGTATTTGAACCTGCACATCTTTGCGGGGTCCGTACAGTGGGAGCTGGCCTAGCCTACTTTAATTTGCTAAGAAAATTAGATCTCGCGTTTTCGCGAATATACGTGGCTTTGACAAGCAAAGTAGGAAGAGCTTAAAGCGCATCATGTAATGCTAACAAACAAGGGTTTCATCTTCAGTCTTGTCTTCGACAAAGGCGTCTCCGGTTCTCTCACACCAAGTAGAATAGCAGATACATAAGATGAGTCAAAGCGCTGAACTATAGGAAATTAATCTCGGATAAATAACGCGATTCAACAAGGTGCGTTGAAACGGAAGAAACCGAACTTGGTCGAAGTCGTATTTATAATAGCGACCCGTTTGGTATACCTTTCTTTCGTGAGGAGGTATTTCATAGCAGCGGGACTGCTCTTTGTCTGGTTTCGATTTTCCAGAAACTGAATATCTACTTCAATTCAATAATCCTGCCATTTTCTTGCTCAATGATAAAGATTTCATGAATACTTGAAATTTACAAGGGATTTCATGAATTATTTGTATAGTTAACAGGAGATACTTTCAAGACGAGGAAACGTAGAATCAGTCATCACACCCTCTGTTGAAAGGTAAGTCTTTCACGCTTGTCTGCTTTTGAGGCTTGTGTTCTGGGGTTTTGAATACTGCGATTGTCAATGATATTTAATTATCAATGATAACTTTCCTGTGAAAAAATAATCCATCTGTAACATTCTTGCTTTACTGGATACATAGGATGAGAAGGCAAATGTCCAATATATCATTCGCATCCAACCATATTCAATATAACACTCTCTTCAGGTCAAGGGTACACTTGATGATCAGCCTGTACCAACACTTTGGATTTGAACATTTCTCCTATGCTCCAGCCTGCAAGTTCGGTTCAACAGCCTCTTTGAACAGGAATTCGTTTCAGTTCTTAGCGTGATCTATATAAGATAATGGATCCCCCTAAGACCTGGAACGAACGTTAAAGAGATGATATCAAGAGAAAACCACCCAAACCAAACCATGAAATAATGGCATATAAGGATTTCATTGTCTTTAGGTAAACATGGTCTTCGTCGTTTTATTGTCTTATGCTGTTGACTTGGTACTCACTGACAGACATTTAACTCCATTTTGCATTTACTGCCCATTTTGCTTAAGCATGTTTATATATTGCCGACTGTATACAATAAATGTTCATATGTATTCCTGACGATGGCATAATCACAGTCAAAATATGGAATATTATATGACAACAACATCCATTTCCTGAGTAAGCCTAGTTAAACTGCCTATAGCCTCGAGTAGAGCGGAATTGGACAATTCTAAGTCACTAAACGTAACCATATCGTTTATTGTACATTAAATCATTTTATGGGGCGCGGGTAATTTGTACTTCATGTGTATTTGGAATTCCTGCTGTCTTACGAAAACGGTCTTTCGATTTTTGAGAATCAGAAATATTCTTTGGTGTACGACGGCTGAATATTGAGTGTCGGGTCTGACGCCAGTAACTATAATCGCACTTTGTTATCAGTGGGCGATATTTATCATTAAATGAAGGAGATTGGTGATATAGCAAGTTTTTTCAGAAATGTTTTGTGACGACTCATTCTCAGAGTTTATGCTACACGGCGAAAGATCTTCACGCCGTCTGTGGTAGAATGGGATCAAAAGTACAATTGGTTCCCTGGTAGAAAGGACGTGACAGTAAGCTCGTTTCTTCTTCACAAAGTTGCATGTATATGTCTGATTACACTGATTCATGAAATACCAATTGAAATATGCGTTGATATTCCTTATATTTCATCGGAGGTGTATGTATATCCTCCATGGTATCACATATATAATATAGGGATTCCACAAAGCAAGAATGTCATCTATACAGCGTTTGCTGAATGAGAATAAATGAGTTTGAACATTTTCGTATTCATAAGAGAACGAATATAGGTCTGCTCAATTAATATCGATTGAAATACCTTTTGGTACATATAAGAGATTCTGCAACTTTATAAACAAAGAAACATCCCATAAGTAACTGGATTGCCTGATTACATATAGCCGTTATACGTGCTAAAATATAAGCATAAAAAACGAAAGTTTGCCTAAATATATCTTGTTGGTATCTTAACCCTATCTGGCCTGTCCTTGGATTATAGACGCGGATATTCTTTAATGGACGACGGCTGAATGACGGACTAGACGCTTGTAATTTTGGAACCTGTTGTGGCCTGGCGGGGGGCCGAAATGCGCCTCCCCCCTAATTATTTTCCTTCCCCCTTGAGCTAGGGGGATGAAACTTATATACCCTTGGGTCAAGCTCTACCAGAAAATGTAAAAAAAAATGGCGGCTTTGATGACGTCATAGTGACGTCATTTTCAAAAACGGCATTTTTTGGTCGATTTTTCAGTCAGATTTTCCGATTTTTTATTTATGCAATTTCTCCGCAAAAACTGCAAGATAAATCAGTAAATATAAATGTGATGTGAAATAAAATAGTTTTTGCCCGCTTTTCATCGAGGAAAAGCAGAAATTTTAAAGAAATATGACAAAAACATCACATTTCTGGGACCCTACGTGGCCGCCATTTTGAATTTTCCCATGATCCTCTGCTCCGGAGGTTATGCAAATAGGCTCAAAATGATCCCAATATGATAAAATATAAAGTCACGGAGTTTCAGCTCTCCATTTTCTGTCGGTCCGGACATAGCGCAGACAGTTTGGTAGGGGGGCCATTTCGCCCCCCCCACCCCCCACCCCGGCCAGGGAGGGTTAAAAGCGGTGAATAATTTCTCCATGAAGACAGAAATGTCATTTAAAACAGTTTATTTTAGGTCGAATGTAGGCCTGATAATAAACCGCGTTTTTTTGTACTCAATTATTCCATTATGATGTAATTTACGATAAACAGTCATTATGTCAGGACTTTTTATTAAATTTGAAGACACCTTCTTCTTTGATACTTTTAAACGAATTCACTCGAAAGTTTCATGGGTCAAGAATTTGTTTTCAAATACCACCTCCGTTCCAACCAAATTTTTCCAGTGTCTACATTTCCAGTGTCTATCGATGCATTGCGAAGGAATTGATAGATAATAATGCTATACATAGACCTATGCGATGCATTTATGTGCTAGAATAGAGTATATCCTGCCAGGCGGGCGTGGTGGGTTAAAACAAATAATTTGATGTTGTGTTTAATAGAGAGCTTAACCCAGATCCCGTCATTACTGGTCCTACTATATTCTGTTGCTCACGTAGCCGTCTGAGATGTGTCTTTATTTAGATACCGGTTACTTTACCTGAATATTCTCTCTATGGATTTTTTTTTTTTTGCAAATTTGTGCATGTGCGGATCCCTGGCCGATTTCGCCCAAACCTTCAGCCTCGACTTGTGGTATAAACATTAACCCGGGATTCCCGATATAAATTTCAAACAATGGGCTTAATATCTAAAGAAGTTCGGCGTCAATAACCGCAAGACCTTATTCGTACTACAGACAGCATCAATTCCAAACATTCTTATTACATGAGGCACCAGAGGTGCTACAACTCCTCAGCCCCTTAACAGTCTAGACCAAGATGTGTTTATGGGTGTAGAAGTTTGGATAAATAGCAGTGATTTATGGCATGCGAAATGCAAACCCAAGCCACAGCTCGGACAGATGAATGGATGGATACACTGACACACGGACGGACAGACAGTCGGAATCCAGTATACCCTCAACTATGTACAGGGGTATAAAAAGTGACAAGGTATCCACATATCTACAGGGAGAAAAAAAAACATGTAAAGTTGTGATCTTATTGCCCTGGTCTGAAACTAAGTGTCGGACGGGTCTTTTGTCCATTTGTCCTCTCTTTATCTGTTGCCCTATATCCTGTCAAGCAGTTTATGTTAACGTGAAACAAACATAAAAAAATGCCTCGTTTCCCATCACCGCCCGCCCCGATTTATTTTTTATTTTCTCTCACCTGCCTTGTTGGTGTTTCTTTTGGTATGAAAATGAGGCTGAACTGACTCTGGTGTGCACCAGCGACTGTTGTGGCGCGTTACGAATGCATGCTTGTTGTGGCATAGGAGCTGGGGTGATGTGATACGCGACAGTCGTACCTTGTGTGATTACCGGCACCTTGCCAGCAACTTGATGTTTCTTCTGTGCACCATTGGATGTCACTGTCCCGGATCGAGACTTCTTACTTGACTGTTTTGTGTGTGGAGATACTAAAGATGTTTATCTATTCGTCCTTTCGAAGACCGTGATAATAATTCTGTTATTTTTTTATCTGTAATTGGACCTCGTTGAAGGTCTTTCAATGACAAGTATCTTGGCTGTAATCAAGGCGACATGTCCGTGATATTGTCGCACTGTTTGCAATTTTATGGTTGTAATCTCATTTCGTTCTGTTTTTGTATAAATTTCTAGTCGTATATAAATGTATTGTAGTGATACAGGAACATAACATCTACAGCATTTTCACGGTATAAATGTATAGTTGATAGATTATTTTCCGTTGAAGATCTTACATTGCTCTATTCCTCCGTGATATAGTTTCGTGCCTAGTGGACTTTGTGGTATGACTGACAAAGGTCATATTCATGATCGTCATGTTCTCCATTTCGTGAGAATAGATCAGCTTATTGTTTCCTGCTGGAATAAAAGACCCAAAAGTTTTGTCTTTCAAATCACAATGATTCCAGATTTCAATATGTCATCTTTTGAGTTCTGTCTACCTGCATAGGAATGGAGAGTTTTCTACTACGAAATCAGAATGAGATGACCTCACATATAGCACCTTGCAGGAGGTGAGAATGGAAATACAAACGCTATGCCTGGGATTTCTGTTGATTTATCCAATGTATTCAATCTCTATAACGAGACGGTGTACAAAATGAAACTTTAAAATGAATTGTATATATATACCATTTTCGGGCCCAATTAGACAATCACTATCTTAATATCAGTGGATTCTTGAATGAACTGAATCATTCCCATGCCCTTCCGAAAATAAAAAAATAAACGGGAGATCCTGAAGGATCTTGGCGCCCACCATTGTCTGATAATTGTAAGCTAATGACAAGAGGATCTTTTTGTCCATTGTTACTAAGAACAAACGATTGATTTGTAATTTTGTTTGCAGAATTTCGAATTTGAGCGAAAAAGATCGAAAAAGGGAGACTGGAAAACACCAAGATATTATCTATCTAAGGTTCAGGAGTTTCAAGATTTCTAGAAACTGTACTTGATGTCGGTTGTTATAGTACAAGTGAAATGAGCAAAGTTAGTCTGAAAGTGAATGTCCGAAGGATCCTTCGTCTTCATTTTGTAGTATTTTTTTTTTTTTTGCACGTGTCATCATTGGGTACTGGAAGCGAAGACTAATCTCTTTGACACTTTGGCATGAGCCCTGATTATCTCCCTTGGATCGAAACACGCAGTCCACAGTTGTCGAGTTGTGACGTTGTTTCACGGCAGACAAAACGGTGGGGCAGTCCACTTGCAACGGCATGGACTAAAGTAAACTGATTTAAAATTTGAAGAAATACATTTTAATTTGGAATCATTTGAACACCTTGATATAGAAGGTGAAAGTATGGATATTCTCTATAGTCAATATATAGAATATGCCCCATCATTTGCTAAGCCGACTCTTGTGATGCAACGTCACAACTCCGGAATACAGTATTAATTTGAAGCGTAACTTGGATTTTCGAATCGGACCAAAAAGGTATCTTGCACAACTAGACCACAAGGGGAACCTGTATACCAAATTTGAGAAAGATCTATGCAGCACTTCCTGAGAAATCACGATAAAATTTCATGGGGAAATCCAAAATGGCCGCCTGGTGGCTACATATTGGATTTTCGAATCGCACAGAAAAAATATCTTGCACAACTAGACTCCAAGGGGAACCTGGGTACCAAATTTGACAAAGATCCATGCATCGGTTCCTGAGAATTCAAGATAACAACATTTTATGAGGAAATTCAAAATGGCCGCCTGGTGGCCATATTGGATTTACGAATCGGACCGAAAAAAGTATATTGCGCAATTGGACCACAAGGGGAACCTGTGTACCAAATTTGAGAGAGATCCATGCAGTACTTCCTGGGAAATCATGATAAAGTTTCATGGGGAAAACTAAGATGGCTGCCTGGTGGCCATATTGGATTTTCAAATCGGACCGAAAAAGGTATGTTGCACAACTAGACCCCAAGGGAAAACTTTGAGAAAGATCCATGTAGTACTTCCTGAGAAATGACGATAACAATGTTTCATGAGGAAAGCCAAGATGGCTGCCTGGTGGCCATATTGAATTTTCGAATCGGACTAGAAAAGGTATCTTGCACAACTAGACCCCAAGGGGAACCTGTGTACCAAATTTGAGAAAGATCCATGCAGTACTTCCTGAGAATTCACGATAAAGTTTCATCAGGAAATCCAAGATGGCTGCCTGGTGGCCATATTAGATTTTCGAATCGGACCAGAAAAGGTATCTTGCACAACTAGACCCCAAGGGGAACCTGTGTACCAAATTTGAGAAACATCCATCAGAAAGTAGTTCCTGAGAAATCGCGGTAACAAGAATTGTTTACGGACGGACTGACGACGGACGACGGACCACGGACGAAAAGTGATTTGAACAGCCCACCATCTGGTGATGGTGGGCTAAAAAGGACTGCCCGTCTAACTTTTTGAAAAGTCAGTGATGGGAAACAAGCCATTTTTTATGGGGCCTAATGGGTCATATAAAAAGTAGGCCCAACAGTTAAATTTCTAAACTATTATTCACAATTCAACCCCTGTTTTGTATATTTTTAAGAAAAAAAATATAATTTTTTAAGAAATAACTACAACCGGCTAGAGTTTAACTGAGCTGTCTCACGATGGGATGGGATTTTCAGCTAAATATCGGAGCCAGTTCATCTCAGAGAAGTGAAATTCCTCATAGTATCTCTATGTAATTTGTGCATTTTTATTCTGAAATTCGAAGAAAATCTATTCAGAATCAAAACAAACCTCCAATACCTCACATGTTATTTTCATAGTGCCTAGTCACAATGTTACAACACTGCAAGCCCAACGTCATTGTGCTTTGAAAAAAAAAAAAACCCGCGAGGTATTGGAGATTTTCTTTGATCCTGAACAGATTTCCTTCAAATTTCAGAAAAAAATGCACAAATTACATATAGATACTGTGGAGAATTTCACTTCTCTAAGAAAAACTGGCTCTGATAGCCGAAAATCACATCCCATCATAATGTGAGATAGAAACTCCCCTAACGAATCTCCGTTGGTAATGCATTAGCGTCAGTGCAACAACAACAACAACAACAACAACAACGATGTTTGTGTTGATTTATTGGGTTGGCCATACCTTCCGCTATCTTCCATGAAGTATATTTTAGAGGACTTGTTATGCGAGACACCGCTTGTACTGGCCGACGACCACAGTTCATTTTACAACTAAAAACTCAACTCCATCATCGGATGTGTTGGCAGGAAGCACGAACACATGGGCACTCCTTTCGTTTTTGACAGATCTCACAGGTTCTTACAATTCTGTTACAAGACAAAGTACAAGTTGCCCTTTTCCGATAAAACAGGCGTTTATTATCGTTCAAATCTATTCCGAGAACTTTTGGACGAAATAACAAGTCGATTTTCACAGTTTTAATGTCGGACTATTTTTTCCTCAACAGCGTAGGGATACGACAATTAGTCTGGCAATACCGTACTGCTGAACATGCAGAGGAATATAGACTTCTAGACCAAACCAATGACCAGTCATTCACTACACTGAACCAATGGCTGAAATACAACTTTACTATGGAGCTCTTGATTGGCTACATGCTAGTAAGAGTATGTAAAACAGTATAAAAGTAGGGCTAATGTATGCATACTTGTAGATCTGTTTTTAGGAGACTGGAAAATGGTAGAAAAATAAAAAAAATTGTAAAAAAATAATTAAAAACCGGTTAGACCTGAAAGTCTCAAAGGCACAAGTAAAAAATAAAAGGATCATAACCTGTAAGTTTCATGAACTTCCTAGAAATAGTTATCGAGATACGGCTCGGACAGACGGACAGACACATCCCCAGGGCCACAACAATACTTCTGAGCCCGTAGGGCTGAGGAGTAAAAATGAAGATTTTAAAAATAGCACAAGAGGGTTTCCTTCAAAAGAGAATCAGTCAACAGTGGTCAATGATGTCAAGACATCATGATGTTCTCTACATAAAATTCTTATCACTATCAGGTATTCTTCATCCAAGGTATATGTATATATATATGATGTTCCTTCGGAGTTCTTTAATGCAAGACAATGTTGATACTTGGCCGTTACGACGTCGTCTATGAAGGGATTATCCAAACATGAAAATGTCATATCCACTGGGATACTGTTTGTATGTACTATTGCAAATTTAAAACATATATATTATTTAACTCCATCCCTTAAATATAGTTGAACTGATGAAACTTTCGCTTCTGACATATCGGTGATCAGTTTACTTGAATATCGATATAAATAACAAACTACAGAAACCCCAGACGGGGACGTGTGCGTACGGTGAATATCCTTGCGAGTCAACTTCTGTGATAGACATTTTTTAGGTTTTTTATGTAACCATCTATAATATGGTGTTTTTGAAATAGCACCACCATTTTTTCCATAGAATAAAACTTTCCACCATGTGGGCTCAACCAGTTTGATCGAACAAGTTATTGGAACCAGATATGAATCTTGCTTTTCATGGTGTTTTATGCAGATAAAGTGTTGGAGTTGGAGGTTTGGATATGTGAGTAATTGGAAGCGAAATTGCTCTTTTGTTACGAATTTGTGTTTTCTGAGTATTGAATATTCTGAATAATAGATATTTTTCCTAAATTCTTTCCAGCACCTGGTAATAGTAATATTTACATATGAATATTATATTATTTGGGATTTGTCTGCTGAAACTTGGAAGCCAGCTGGAACTGCTTGGACTCATTCCTTTGCTTTGGGAAATGAATTTCTCTCAATGTGGCGCATCGGGTCAAGAACCCGGCATTTGGCACGGTTCAGACAGTTTGCTAGTACTGTAGACTTCACTTTTTCTAGCTTCGACCACTCAACCACGAACAGATCAAGTGAGATAAAGACTGAGATCTTCTGACCAGCCTTCAGTTTAATATTTCTCGGTTCTCTGTATTTAGGTCCCTTTACATGAAGGAGGGCTGTTAGATCTTAGACAATATGTGTATAGATAAAGTTCGGCGAACCTCAATCACAGCACTTCTGTATGTGGACATGGAATAGTTTTATAATACGTTGCTGGGTCAATTATGATCATCGAAATGGGGATGTATCGCGACAGCTCATTTGAACTTCATGGAGAAGTTGGACCACTTCATGATACAACAGATGCTCCTCTGATCTAAGAATCTCGCTCGTAGATTTACTCAAATTAGAAATACAATTCGTTTTTCGGTGTGATTGACACACAGCAAATGATGCACTTTTGTGGCAGATTATTCCATTCGAATTTGGAGTCAAGAGAGGACATGAGCACTTGGGTTTATTGAGGTCTGAAATAATTCCATATGAGTTCAGCCGATCCCAGCAGTCGTTTATTATTGCCACGCGCCATATTTTCGCCTGGAAGAAGAGCACGTATTGTATGCTCAACGATATAAGGATACTTCATATCTCTGTGTAGCCGAAGGTGTCTCATATAAGTATGTACGTAAATATTCCAACAGGTTTCGAGACTTCATTAACCGTTCGTTTTATTGATACATGGTGGGAGAGTAAACATAGTGAGTTTACCGGTATCTGTAAATATAAGAAAGTCTAAAGTAGCGTTACAGGCATTGGCTTTAAGGACTCAGGACCCTCAAACATACAGCAATATACATCCACCTACATATAACGGTTCACTGGGTAACATTTTGGTGCATACATATTTGCTCATATCTAACTATATTTGTTTTGGAGTGTAACTAGCTTAATTGCTGGCCACTGGAGGAAACCGCTTGAGCCATAATACCTCTGTTTTATCTTTCAAAACCAAATCTACCAACTTTCTTTCAACCATGTTGACGAGGGCACTTCGGGAGGTAAAAGCCTTTTAGGAAAGGTATTGCACCACTAATTTTAAAAACTCTGGCGTTGCATGTATATGGATATTTTAAAACTCAAAATATTTCTCTATGCAACCATGCTTCATCATGACCTGATTGGCCGTCTTAGTTCATTAATAGTATAGGTGTTCAAGAAAACTGATTGCCGATATTTTAATGTCAAAAACTATAAAGCATTCTTTATGTCTACAACATACAAGAGATATCATTCATGGGATGTTTCTTTGTCTACAGAGTTGCATGAATTTCTGGTTAATAATATTTATGTGAAATTTGGCAACACAGTATATCAACAGCATATAGGTATTCAAATGGGTACTAACTGTGCACCCCATTTAGCCGACCTTTATCTGTTCTCTTATGAATATGACTACATGACTTTCAAAAAGCGATCATTTCAGACCCCGTTCCTTCTCATTCACCAAACGCTATATAGACGACCTCCGCGCTGTGGATAATCGTTATATATATGACGCACTGACGGATATATATCCACCTACACAGAATCTCGTGGAAACTACAGATAGCTTTACGACAAGAAAGGAGATTATAATTTCGCCATCGTAAAGTATCCTTTTCTGGACAGTAATACTCCAGTGGGAACTGCATATGGCGTTTACATATCACGCTTAGTAGCATTTGCTAAATTCTGTGTGAAATGTGGCGATTTTAATCAACATCACAAAACATTATTGCAGAAACTTATAAATTCATTAAAACACCCATTAAGTCATTTAAAGGCCCATTTAGAGATGAATAACGCCTTAAACCAACACAGCATTTAACCTGGGGATGTTCGGTGTTATTATATCCCCTGCTGGGAAATATTTTTGGCCCAAGGGGTCCTTCGTGTCTAAATGTGTTTTTGAACGGCTCGATTTAGACCCTTTTCCCAGGAAGTAGCACATGCTGGGGAATTAAATTTCATGTCATAACTATAATCATAACGCAATCGAGCTAGACCTTTCACATATTGTGTATATATATTCAATTTTTCGTTTTCAACTGCACCACGTACAGGCCAAACTACCGCTCCATCTCCTTTGTCTCGCTTTAGCTAAAATCAGGGACAAATATCCAGGATAGGTTTTTGGAGGCGGACAATTTTTGCTACCGCTCATTCTTTTACAGCGGCGCGGATTTATAGACTCGAATATTCTAATTTGATCTCCGCCCATCTTCAACTAGATACATTATTCCAACTTAGGCTATAAATATTAGGTTCGATAATACAGGAAAGCGCAATCAACATCAACATCGATTTGGAGAAGCGCCTGCATGAACAGCTTCGACACCCAAGAATCAGTTGGCTCTTTTTTTCTTCGGAAGTCCGATTCATTCCTTCACAGCACAATGCCGAAGACACCTGAGATCTTTTGTGGAGGAAGATAAATTTATTCCACATATGGAGGTTTTGACAGGACCAGAGCTACCAAAATATATTCCTCTCAACAACGAGGTGTCGTTGTGTTATTTCATACGTGTTACAAAATATCCAGCTTAGGGTTTACTTCGTGTGGTTTACATTTGACAAACTGCGGCAGGCAGTCTGAGAAGTGCATCCCCACACTCCATTTGCATTGTTGTTGTTGTTGTTGTTCAATATTCGAGATTCGACTCGCCAATCAAACTGACTACTGTAGTATGAGTACAGAAATAATGTTGCAGTTGAAACGAATTCCACATGAATTTCTGTCACTAAAATTGTCGCCCACATGTCTCCATCACATTGTACCGACTTAGATCGCACTGTATACGTGTTTCCTTAAATTCGAAAACCTATGTCAACTAGCATTGTAAGCTGTGAAACATTTGCTTATCTGTCAAGAGCCAAAAAATGTGTTGTGTGACAAGATTTTGGTATTTTACACAAGTACAGGTGAGGTCGGGCGTAGAATTCCGTCGTATTTCGGAGTAGGCTTGTTTAAATTAAAAGACGAAGTAGGTGAACTCTACAGTCTCATGTGTAATTTATTTCCAATTTATTCAACTATGATGAGTGTAATTATGGAAACTGAAATACAGAGTTGTTATGGCAGATAGGATTACTGGATGTCTTTGACAAGAAGGTGCCAGTGTGAAAGGATTGAATATTCCAGGAAACAATGTCCCTTTTCAAATGTTACTCTTTAGGAAAATATGTCTTATCTGAGTTGCAAATCAGGAATAAATACCGGTACCTCAAAATATAGGACCCGGATATTTATTCCTATACGGACAATCTTTCCTTTTACACCGGTTTAAGTCTGTCGTCCATTCACCCATCGGTTCATGTATTCGTTCGTTCGTGCGTCAGAACATCGATATCTCCATTGGTCATTTGGGTTATTCATTCTTCTGTCCATCTGTCCGTCCGCTCATTCATCTCGTCATTGAGTCCGTAAGCCAAATGTTTCCGAAAAAAAAACTACTGTATTTTTAAGAAGAAACATTTCAGTCTAGTTATTTTCTATTACGGGGTTTTACCGTGGGTCGATGATTTTGCGCTTTAATCATGGCATGTGCTTGGCATTCGAAAATAATATTTATGTGAGGTATTAGGGTAGGTCAGAGACGGAGCTCCATTTGCTGAATAACCAGAAACATAATAACTAGGCTGCATGATTATGGACATTTATTGATGAATGACAAATTAAACGGTAAGGAAAACTGACAGGTCAATGTCGTGCATGATAATAGGAAGAGACACGGACAGTAACACGAGTCAGACATTCAATATTCAGCCGTCGTTCATAAAGTCTTCTCGCTTCAATAATCGAAAGATAATTAGAACCAATACCAAGAAAGTATGAAATAAGAATTATAAGAACACTAGATAACTCACTATGAAAGAGAAGCGGTCAACAGCTTACAATGATGTCACCAAGACAGGATGAAGTTCACCTGATGATATCAATCATCAAAGACATACGGATACGGATTTGATATTTTTGGAACATCATGATGTCTTGCCGGCATCATTGAAAACTGTTGACCGCTTCTCTCTTGCAGGAAACAAGCCTATGTTTATGTATACTATGATTGTCTTTTTGAATTTGGTGCTAATACTGTTATATGGAATATGGAATAGGTCTTTGGATTATGGACGCGGATATTCTCTAATGGACGACGGCTGAATTATGAATGACGGACCAGACGCTTGTAATACCACCCTTGAGTTACAAATATGAAATACAGTTTTGCACCCAGCAAAGATGGGTTGCGAAAAGGGCACTTAAGCGAGTCAGGAACCTGGAAGTGCATGTACTATCCTGGGAGGGAAACCGTTCAGATTTGAAACAAATTTTCTGAGGATCACATATCCATATCTGAAAATGTCGACGATTATCTGTCGTATGAATAACTTTACATTGTGGCGTCGCGTATTTGTATTTATCGATTTAGCAACAAATGTACGGTACATAAAAGTGAGAGTGAAAATCATATGACGCAAAATACTCACATAACATTAAATATTGGGTCAATAATATTCAGTTGTAAAATTTGACCTCGCTTTTTCGATTTTATATCTTTATTTCAGGAGAGATAGAGAAGTACTTTGAGAAACCCAAACCGCTCTGTTTTTTTTTAATAAAAGTCACTCCCTGCACAATATCATCGCCCAATGTATGTTTTTCATTCTGTATTTACAGAACTATTGCCATGAAGACGCTTACTATATTGCTTCAACTTACACTGCTGGTTTCAGTGATAAATGGTAAGTATTTGTATCTGTATGCACTTAATATGTAAAGAATGGTGTCTTCGAGAGTATGTTGAAGAGTTGACCGCTTCTCTCTTGCAGGAAACAAGCCTATGTTTATGTATACTATGATTGTCTTTTTGAATTTGGTGCTAATACTGTTATATGGAATATGGAATAGGTCTTTGGATTATGGACGCGGATATTCTCTAATGGACGACGGTTGAATTATGAATGACGGACTAGACGCTTGTAATCTTCCCAGATCACAATTAAACCGTAGCACCAGGGAATAATACCAGAGCCATCCTTCAGATTTTCGGATAGGATTCCTTGCCCAAGCGGTACACCGCCGGAAGTGAAATAATAAAACAATTAAAGCGCTATTCGTCGAACAATCCGATCTCTTTTCATTCTGTTTTATACCTCTGTTGACATAGCCCTACAAAGACTACTCTAAAATCCGCCCCTGATATGAGTGAACATATCAAAAGTATTCGCTCATGTGCAAAACTGAGGGGGATGTTCGGTCGGATTCGAACAGAACCTCTTGTGCGTGGGTGTGTCCGTATATACGTCACAGCGAGGTTGTATTTGGTGAACTGTTGAGGAAAGTGACATTAATGGAGTGATCCTGTCAATCGTACCAGGCCCTGTTGGGAGGTACCATCATGTAGGTACATGTAAACCAAGATGGTATTTCCGGGAAATATTCCTGATATTATACTGATTGATTTTCCTGGGCTTGTCCATATCACTGGCACATTTGTTTCTAACAAAATATGGATTCAACTCAACCCCGATAATTTATTTTTCTATAGACATAAATATATAATATTCATTTCCGGAATGCTGTAATTTTTTTTTTTTTTTTGCTGAAATTCAGTTGAGTCACTTCTCCAAATCTGGAATTTTTCGCTTCTCTAGAATGCAACTACTTTTGTCGGATTCTCATGCTATAAATTCGCATTGTCTCCACAATAAATAAAGGTCGGTGAAGCACACTAACGCGATTTTTTATACAGAGACATTCTTTTTTTGCATTAAAGGCTAATACAATTTCATCAAACAGGAACGTACGAATAGAGATAAATGTAAATACGGAAAAAGAAGCAGATTTTTATAATGATAACTAAACAAATCAATATTATTTGTTTAATCTTTTAATCATTCAAGCAGCGCGTTTGCACACACGGGTCTGAAAAGACTTTAGTTTATTTTCATGACAAAGATTTACCTGCGTTCATCTATGTCATTTAGATACCCGTTAGACGAGTGTGTCCCCTCGAAAGACTCGATTCTAATGCGTCAGTCCTTACGATAATGTTTAAGGGATCATTTGCAATAATCGCGAAAAAATTTGCAATATTTTTACGGTCACAATTGAACACATCTGGATGTTTCACTCTGATTCCGGAAGATCAGGGGTAGATGGGCTGTTAGAGAGGGGTGTAAGAAGTAAACTTACCAATAATAGCAACGAGTATCATTATGGCGGCCATACTGAAAAGTTCCCACATGTATCAGATACAGTATTAAGTATCAGTCAATGTATATGTGTTAATGTGCAGTTGTCATTTATGGCGACTTGTCTTCGTCTTCCTGTTGGCTCGATATAATTTTCAGTCTGCTTCATTTTCGCAAACGAGAAAGATTAGAATTTGTTGGATTTTTGTACGGCCCCTCTACGTTCACTGTACGTTTAACCCCAGTTTTCAATGAAGGCGTAATATGGGTCTTATACCCGTGGAACATTTAACAATAAAAATGGCTATCAAAGTTAATTGTATAGAATCAATTACACTTTCACACAAACCGGTCGTATATTTGCTCTGGAAACCTCATCTTAAGAATGCGGATTTCCTCGAAAGACTAGAATAAAAAGAAAAAAATTACCAACGCCTTAGCATACTATTCCAACATATTTTCAAAGGAGTGCAATTCTGTCTTCAGGTAATTCTTCGAGGGAATGTAAATAACTCCCACCTGCTTTGTTAGTATAGGTTCTATATTGGTATTTTTAAAGAAAATGAAAGAAGGGTGCTGAAACGAAAGAGAAAATACACCTAGTAATCAAAAATATTTGTCAGAATTCTTAGATGTTTAGTATATTAAGATTTGATTACTTCTTTTTGGTTGTTTGTTTTATAAAGCACGATCGGATATAAGCATATCGACATGATATTTGATTCCTTAAGAAAAACAAACGAAAAAAATCGTCAGAGAATCCATTTTCCATTTTGTGCGCGCATATATTGGCAATGGTAATGTTTCTCCTCTCTCTGTGGGGCTTGCACACAGGACTAGAGGATAAACCAGAAGTGGTAGTTCGTTCGTTCGTTATTAGGGCTTAATGGCATTTCAAGACTGCTTTATGCCAGATTTTCAATACGATTTTTATAGATTTTGTAACATAGCCTAGAAGAAAAAACTATGTTACAAAATTTATCAGAAGTGGTAGTTCTGTCAATTGATCGCTTATCAATGAGCCAAAATCGACAAACAGGAAGTGTCAATCACAATATCCGATTGTACAGTTTGTATTATTATGCAAGTCCCCCTTGGAAAAGAACTGGAATACGGACTAAATTTCCTATGACTGCATACCTTTCACAGCGGTGGCTACGATGACCCATAGAGGATATTGATGATTTTTTGTTAGCTTCCGGGATTGTCTTTGCATTTTGTACGAAATAAACTTATTAATTTTCTCTCTTTTTTAATTATTTTGTTCTCTCCTTTTATCGCAAGAATATATAGAATGAAACGCATATTCACTTGATTTCCTGGAAAGTACGGAGAAAATCGAAGAAATCCACCTATGTACCATGTGGAATTCCTTAGGTGCCAGATAGATCTCTTACGTGTACCACTATATAAGTAACTTTGTTTGCATTTATACATGAACATTTGAAAAATAGCTCTCGAACAATTAATATCCATAAGTGGAAAGGCTTACACGATACGTATTTGGAATGCTCTTTCCGGCAGCACAATTTCATTATGTGACATACAGTGACTTTTTTTGCAATGGTCATCGTCAATCTACCTATAATCTGTGCGAAGGATCTTACATTAATATACCTGTAAAATTATAATTCTGTGTTTACTGATTCATTTTTCAGGTCAGAAGCAATACAAGCTGGTATGTTATTACTCTAACTGGAGCCAGTACAGGCTATTCCCGTACAACTTCCTACCAGATGATGTCGACCCTTGTCTTTGTACGCATATAAATTATGCCTTTGCCAGAATCGTTGGGAGCAGGATTATACCATACGAATGGAACGACGAGAGCACATCATGGTCTACAGGTGTGTACAGGCAGATGGCGCTGCGCTACAAAGCACATCCGGGCCTTAGTCTATCGATAGTTGTCCCGGTCCTTATCGCAGGGTTGACCCCTGGTTTCTTTTAAATCGATGAATAAACCATCTTAATTCAGCTGTTGAATGTAGTGGTATGAACGTCATCATCTCCATGGATGGAACTTCGGTTATTTCTATTACACCTTTACTTCATCATCTTCATGTCAATATCGAAGTTTTATTCATATTAGTTGACAAATGAATACGAGTATCAATTTGAATCTTGTGCTCAAGCCAATTTAATCTGGACACACAACTGAGGCAAACCTGATGATGGAGATGAAACAAGCCAGTGATCATGAGGACCGTGGATTGTTGAATAAATAACTGTAATATATTTCCGGATAGACTGCCAAATTTGTAGATTATATTTTCGGGATGGATTACTATATACGTGAGATGGCTTGCTATATTCCCAGGAAGGAAGGCTATATTCATGGAACGAATTGCTATATCTCCAATATGGAATACTGCATTCTGAAACGATCTGTTTCCAGGAAAATGATATTGCTAGGACGGATCGCCGCTGTCCTCCCATTCCACGCTCTATTCAAAGAAATAAATGCTGTATTCTTTGCAGTACATACATTAATACTCTATATTCCTATAAGGAAATGCCAAATTTTTAAGACGGAATACTTTATTCGCATAGTGGATTGCTATATTACAAGGTTGGATTGCTATATTCCCAAGATCATGATTGAACACTGCATTCCCAAGATGGCACGCTGTATTTCCAGAAAAAAATGACATGTCAAGGAAGGAACGCTATATACTGTCCTCTGATGTGAAATTTAATCGTTATTCCTGGAATGAACTGCTGGATGGAAAACTAATTTCTAAGGCAATGTGGATCTATATTCTGATGAAGGAATCTTCAAATACAACATATTACATTAAGTCTAATTTGAAGGGCTTGCTAGATTGCTTTCATGACTCCCTATTATGTTATCGAGTCACACGCTTTGTGAATAACATTAGTGTTATTTTTTTGTTGAGATCACCAAATAGGATTATTTTTTAACTTCGTATATTTTTGACAGCACAAATAGTAACAAGGTTTGAGATGGTTCCCGAATTAACGCAATCTCTAATTGTATAACTCAACTATCTTTCGATTGTGAATAAACCTATAGTTTGTAATATTGCACCTCTTAATATTATGTTGTTTCCATTCCTATCTCCAGGGAACTTCGAGAAAGTCATGAATCTAAGACAACAAAACCCAAACCTGAAGATATTATTAGCTTTGGGAGGATGGAATCACGGCTCGGGGCCATTCACCAACATGCTGGCAACGGACGAAAGTTTGACAGCCTTTGTCGAGAACACTATCACATTTCTACGAGGCCGCAATTTTGATGGCATCGACATAGACTGGGAATACCCTGGCTCACGAGATGGTTCCAATCCAGCCACGGATAAACAGAGATACACCGACATGTTAAGGGTATATGTTCTTTATCAATTATCTTATTTCTTTACAAGCGTCTGGCTCGTCATTCATAATTCAGCCGTCGTCCATTAAAGAATATCCGCGTCCATAATCCAAAGACATATTCCATATTCCATATAACAGCATAAGCACCAAATTCAAAAACAAAAAAATATAGGGCACATAAACATAGGCTAGTTTCCTGCAAGAGAGAAGCGCTTAATGATGAAGACATCATGATTTCCCAAAAATATCAATTCCGTATCGCTGATCAGTATTATTTAACCTTATGATTACATCAATTACGGATAATGAATAGACTGACACCTCCTACACAGGTCTTGATACTGAAAATTTAAAAAAAAATCATGGAAAATTTTATTCTAATATGTCCATTGTCAAACAACTATGCAAAATTCTATTCCGAAATGCATAATGACTAAATTTGTTGCTATGACAACAATCTCAATTTAATAGAAATAACATAGAAATGAATTGGCATATAGTGTATAAAAAGCTCTTGTACTTGTGGTATAGAAAGACGATGAACCTGATACACCCACATTTCAATGGCATAGTTTTACCTGTAGTTAGATGAAACAGAGTGATTCATGTCCTAACTGAGGAGAACCTGGCGCGGTTTAGCTAGAAGAACCAAAATTAAATATCACGTACGAAAGAGATTTTTTTGTATTTAGCTTAGGGTATATTATCTTGTCATCTCAGAATCCTTCTCAAGCTAATTCTCTGAATATTAATGTCCTTGAATAAGAGCACACTGAAACAGTGGATTTGTGCAAAATCGTCTATTTCGAGGTGAGAACAGTACAGTTTTCTCTTTGTGAACATATGAAATCAGTCCAGGACCAAAACTGCTTTTGGTGGACAAATACTTGTTGAGAAAACCAATATTTCGGGCGAAATTTACTTCGATTCTGGACTGGCTTCATATGTTTACAAAGAGGAAAATGTGCTGTTTTCATAGAAATAGACTGATATCCAGTGTCTGAGAAACAACCTGAGCATACCACAATATACTTCAAGCTAATTTCTGTCATGCGAATTATTGTAGGTTTCATTAAAACCGCACCTCTTCAGCACCCGAATCCTCGCTAAATCGCGCCAGTTCCTTTGAGAAAAATCTTAGGTGCCTTTCTATGGACAAAATATTATTATTATTATATTTTTTTTATTTTCCTACTCTCTGAAAAACGTTCACTCATGTTAGAGTGAAATTCATCCCACTCAAATTGAGTGATATTCACTGAACTTTTGTGAAATTACCCCAAGTTTGACTGAAATTCACTTAAGTTCGGGCGAATTCACTCGGTTGATAAATCTCTCATGTTGAGTGAAGTTGATTCCCTCAACTCCTCGTGAATGAAACTCATTCAACTCGAGTGAAGTTTTTCTCCCAAGTACTTGAGTGGGATGAATTCCCACTCTTTCTTGAGTAAAATGTATTCAAACGTTTTTAGAAAGGGTCATTTATGTTTCATTCAGAGACGATCGTTCCCCCATGGTCAAATCCATGGTCTTTCACGTTACACTTCCACTTATTTTCAGTCATATAACTGCTGTTCATTATCTAAGATATCACTTTCCCATAGACATAGTGTACATATCGGCAGTCATGGTCAAAAACTATCTCTAGGAATGAGAATTATTTCAATTTGTTTGAAAACCATTATCTGATTCAAATTTGATTACTCGATGCTCATGGTAAAGGAGAAAGGAAACAGAAAGTTGGGTCACAAATTTACACTTGATAATATCTCTAGCATCAGTTTTTAACAAACTGGCAACTGGTTCTATAAAATTAGGCAATTACCTTAGCAACAGTTGTGATATAAAATCACATTATCTATGTATTAAACGGAAAAAGTCACATTATCTATGTATTAATTAAGAGCAACACAAAACAACATCAACAACATCAAACTGGTGTCACTCGTGTTACAATTTGTCTACCAATGATAGTCGATGACTTAGTAGGGGCATAATGAATAGATACTACAGAGATCCAACTATTCCATGAGAGAGCTACATTTTCCTTGGATCCTTGCACTCTTAATATTTTGACAAATTTGGGCTTCTTCAAAGTAAATTTTCTTCAAAATCATTATTTTCTTATTTCCTAAAGGTTTAGAGATTCATATTTTGAAGCATTTTGTGTCATTTGAATGAAAAAAGCTAACTTAATATTCTGAATGGATCAGTTACTCACTGAACCATGTTTCGAGAGAATTTAAGACATTTATCAGATAGAAAGGACATTATATTTATAAAAATTCTGGCAACTTCAAGTCGAAAATAATCCAGTTATCATTGATTAAAAATAGTTGCTATCCTGGAGAGATAGGAAAGGGACCAGAAACATAGAACCGAAGATTAGGCAAGTTGCCACGCGTCAATACACCTGCCGATGCTATCGGGCAGATGTATTTCCTAATGATTTTTTTTTTCAGTTTTAGTTGAAGTCGGGAATTGAAGCTTAGGGTCATCACACAGTCTTCCCCAAATCACCGAAAACTGTTGACCGCTTTGTTTTACATAGAGAGCCGCTATTGCAGCCTATTATTCCAGAGACAGAATTGTTGCGACCGCAGAACATTTCAATACCTTGGGATTAGCAAAACACAGCGGCCTGAATCTTAAAATGCATACACTCTAGGCTTACTTGACGAAATATGAGACACAATTGTTGATAATTAAATAAAAAGATCGACACATGCAATTTATGGTACATAAGTACTTAATTTTGACAAAAATAAGTTCAATAGTTCGGATAATGAGCTGTTACCAATCATCTGCTTAAAAATGTACAATAAAACAACTATTGATCATACCAATCTAAAATAATTTGTTCCCATTAAAACTGGATCTCTTGAGAATAAAAACAATTATATAACACTTCTTTGTCAATAACAACTGTCTAACCATGCATTTATCTGGAGTGTTTTAGCACGGTTGTGTGATGTACATGTGTCAGTGCAAGTGCAGGTGTTCGTTCATTTGGGAAATTCTATTTTACAAGGAGTCGTCTGCTTCATGCAATGGAATAAATACACAAATAAATTACAAGATGGAATTTCTTTCTCAAGTTTAACTGCTATTTCCATGGTGAAATTGATTAATAAAGCGACACAATAGACCTAAATCCACGTATTTTCCACAAAGCCTGGCTCAGCTAACAACACACTCCCCATTTGAGAGACCACATAAACTCGTCCACTGCCATTGACACGATGCCAACTGAAATAGGAGCATCGTGCCAATATCAGTGGACGAGTTGTTTTCAACAAAGGGGAGAAGGTTGTCAAAGTTTACAATATTGTTTCGGCCTTTCGTTATAATCTTTGATGATGATCAATTTGAGTAGTGCAATAGAACAGGAATATTGTTTTCAAAGGCGTGCTAAATGGTTATTTTACGCACGGTTAGTTTGGGAAAGTTGATAAATTTTAGGTCAAGAGCGAGCCCACATTAACCGTGCGTAAAATAACCATTGAGCACGCATTTGAAAACATTATTTATTAAGAAGAACATATTTGATAGTTCATAAATGTTGCTGAATTGACATTTTAAAACATTGTTTGCCAAAAGCAGAATCTTCTGTTACGAGAATTGACAAAGTTAGCACATGGTTTGTAAACCTTTTGCATTCAAAGTATCACAAAATATGCACGAATTTGCATCCAGGTAGTCAAGAGTATATGTGTGGGAAAATGCGGAATGTATCAATGTATTGAGATTTGGTAAATTCAAGATGAAAGACTTTAAAATGAGATGGCTATTAGGATTATGGATCTAGAGACTTCTACGAAAGACAACTGCCAATTATCTGCAACACCTCAATTAGTGTGTTCTACTGTGTACGACGCATCTCTTTCTCATATGGCCCAATCTGTTCCAAATACAACAAAACTTGAAAAATTTCCATTATTTGAGTTTTGACACAACCACATAGTGTTCTATATCAATGATGTCCAACATACGACACAAATCTTGGATTAAAGCAACATAATTGTTTTTGTGTATCAGAATCATTACTGCTCGTCTAATTACGTTAACGTTGTTATTCATTTTTTCAGTAATTATGGGATAAAGCAAAGCTGGGGAGTATGATGGCGTCTGCCATTTTTTTTATACATACGCATTTACTTGCGAGGAGTAACTAGGGTTTTAAACGATGTAACAAATCGTGATTTACACGAGAGTGTTGAATATCAGGGTGATTTACACGAGAGTGTTGAATATCAGGGTGATTTACACGAGAGTGTTGAATATCAGGGTGATTTACACGAGAGTGTTGAATAATGAGAGATCAGGACACTCGGAGATTCAAAGAAAATGTCTGGAGAGAACGTAAAACAAATTTAGTAATATAAAAAAAAAATCCAAATAAATAAGTCGAATATACTTGGATATTCAAGGTTTCTTTTTTGTATTTACAGGAGTTGCGTAATGCGTTCGAACTAGAGGCGACACGGAATGGAAGAGAAAGACTTTTGCTGACTGCAGCAACAGCGGCCGGAAAGCACTACATTGATCCTGCATATGATATCCCTGTTATAGGAAGGTATAGTATCCTCACAATCTCAGTGAAATAAGATGATATGTTCGAAATATACATCTTACATTGGCTGTGAAAATCTCGTGTGTTATCGCCGTGAGATTGAAACAGATTGCTCTGCCAATCAGCTGGCTAGTTACAAACGATGTTCAAGATTTTCTCATTTCAGGCGTCTACATCAAATGAACAATGTTCAGCAGAATGGTGTAGTAACATCATGTCTAGCCGCACCGGAACTATTTGGCAAAACGTATACTAGATTTGCATAGCCGCAGTGTCAGATGTATATTTACGATACGACATATATTGTGTTGACCAGACTACTGTCCTTCCAGGCGTTTGTGTTATATTATACCTACGATACGTCCGATAGAATTTTCCGAAAATCTCTCTCCAATGCAAATAGATCTGCTGTTATCTATTCATAACTAAAGCCTTCTTCCAAGCTCTTGAAATTAAAGGTTAGCTCCAAACATACTTGTATCTTCATCGTATCTGGCGGCCAATGTTTAGGCTTTTTTGCCTTAGAGGTTTATTCTTCTTGTCCTGGGCGCAACCTGTTTAAGCTCTTCCTCTGTGATATCAATGATAGTTAGAATCAAGGAAATAAACCCCCTATGGTTTCCCATGCTATACACAGTCAGAAAATTGTTGATGGCCCATCGCCTTTTATCGGTGACGAGGCACTGTCGTCGCCATTTACTGATGAGGACAAACGATGACGAGGTCATTTCGTCTCCATTTATTGGTGATGGAGAATGGTCACAGCCAATAAATGGCGACGAACAATGGGTGTAGATTTCAGGCCATCGCCAAATTTATTGGTGATGGGGTCATCGTCAATATATGGCGATGGCCATCACCATATAATGATGGATATGGCGATGGCTCTAACTCCTCACCATTTAATGCTGATACTGTCGTGGCCTTGTTTTAGTGATAGCCATCACCATTATTTTGACTGTGTACAGCCTACTTTCTTTACAGTAGTTTGCCGAATTGTACCCTGTGATCACGTTGAACTACAAGGAACAGAGCTTTACAATTTTAGAATTTTCGATCCGTCCTTACCAGTTAAATTTGTAACACCAGGGGGCAACCTTTATATGAAGTACCGGGCAAAATGTTTTCGCTGATTTACCATTGAGCGAACTAAATTCCTGCATGGAGCACAGACTTTGGACGGTTGAACTGTGCCATAATAAAACAAGAACTTCTTAGCTGTATGTACATTCAGTCAGGAATATTCAGTTTCATCCAATCATCGAGTTCCAGTCACGTTTCTCTTATAGATGGCCATGATCTTACACAATCACCTCGCTGGTGGTCTAATAACACCCCAGCCACCAGTCAGATTTTTGGACCGGATTCGAGGCCTTCGCGCACATCGCCGGAAGTGACATCATATAACATTTTGATTACGTTTCAAGTCTGCATAATACCTCTGTTGACCTAGCGTTAAAAAGAATTATCTGGAGATTATTTTCCCTGTTTATCTGGACAGAGCATATGAAAAGTAGTTCGCTCATGTGCAACACTGAAGGAGTTGTTCGGCCGGATTTAAACTGAACGTGGGTTTTCCCCTATACGCCATAGCAACGTAGTAAAGGTCAACTTCCGCTATTGGAGGCAGGGATGATAAATGAGCCTGCGAAATGGAGCATGCGCTGTGGGGAGGATGGATCTTACAAATGTGGAGTTTGTGATGAGGTCATTCGTTATTTGCTTATCTAAAGAGGATAAAGATGAAAGACAGTGTTACTCTCTTATGAATAGAATCTCATGGAGGGTGGAACAACAAAGACACATCCACATCCTGTTCAAACTGTATCTTGTTTTTGTCGCAGCGAAAACATACGACAAACTTATTGCGACGGTCATAATTTTCAATGAAATATAACAACATTTTTTATTAATTATCTTTTTCCAACTCCATTTTAACATATACATGCAATAATATTATAGTATAAATATGAATTAAAGACTAATTACATACGCATTGACACGACATACATAAGTTATGTACTCGCTTGCAGAAGTTTGACTTTGACAATTTTGAACAGAAAACACCACAAGTTTAAATATCGTAGTAAACCAGTTCTTACCCGAGCTGACCGCGTTAAGCCATGGAAAAAGTTGTGCGATAGACATTTCGATAATATATAGCTCTTGAAACTTATGAACTAGAATTTAAAGTGAAATGTTGATTTTTAAATGTATTAATGTGAATATATCTTTTCGCAATCAACGGTCAGATAAAAAAAAAGCCTTTTCGAAAATGATTCTGATGTCCACGGGTGTGGACACTTTCATTACATTGCCTAGAGTTCGAATTAATATTACGTTTATTATACCTGACAAATCTACGAACAATGAATATTCTGCATAGCGTGTTCGTGTTATCGTGACTATCATACATATTCAAATAAGCAATGATGAGTCCCGCCATAACTCGCCAATCGTGCGTCAATTTGAATTTTCACAGATCAGTCACGTGACCATGGTGACCACCTATATTTTTTTTAACCAAATATGAAGGCGTCTGTTTGTTCCCATGTGATAACCCAGGTTACATATTTTCAGCCAAAAGCCACGACAGGAAACACAAGAGGACATTTATAATCGTTAATATCTGTGTTATCACGAAAAAGAATGGCGTACCGGTACAATGTTTGTTTACAACGCTAGGTTGTGGTAGTGATTGACTTCATTTGGGTTTGCATGGGCTCTAGTTAATGCGGACATATTTTCCTGTTATACGTCATTTACCACCTCCAATGAAATATATAAATTCTGAGATACTCATCTTATATGGTTTATCCTTTGTCGTTCTATAGGTATTTCGATTTTATCAACATAATGAGTTATGACTACCATGGACAATGGGACGATTTTATTGGTCTAAATGCGCCACTGTATGCACGCCGGGACGAAACCCCGGAGCAGGCCATTTGGAATCAGGTAAAATTAAAACCAGTTTTACTCCAGTTACGTCTGGTTGAATTTGTTACGTATTATTATATCGATCTGCGGGCCATTTGAATTATTTACCAAGTCAAAGTGCATGTTCGTAGAAATATCATTGCAATTTGATTGATGGGTCCGAAAAAAATTCTCAACATGGATTGGCTCTTCAAACTGCACGAGCAGGGAAATCTCAAGCATGCGCACAACATGCTACTATTAAGGACAGTTAATAGTGTCCTAGCAACGCTGAAGTAGCGAGATAGCATAGGCGGTGCGAGGAGACGACGGTACCTTCTGTACATATACCTTGCCTAAGGTTAAGAAAGCATTATTTGCTGTTCTCTTGAAGCCATTGTGTTAAACGCGTCTGCAGCAAAAGGCTCTTCTTATACGAAGTGTCTTCTAATAGAAGATGAGTAAATATGTCGAAGATTGTCCAGCTGTTAAGAGCACACTCTTTCTCCGTGACCGGAATCACAAAGCCGGCTCAATACAATTACAGCGCCTTACAATTTATATATAACTTTGCCGGACGAGGCTGGAATGTTAAGTAGCAATATGACTTTATCCAGCGTGTTATGGCAGAAAGTATTTCATTTTATATATCACCTGCTTTATAAAATGGTCCAAATCCATCTACGGAACATATTATTTTTGCCTTTTCGAATAGAATTTCATGTTTAAAAAAAAATTAGGAAACCCACGAAATTCTGAAATGCTTAGAAAAGGTCACTTAAACGGTTATTATACGTCCAGAATCAATTAACGCAATATAATGACCGTTTCGTCTCTCTGGCCTTAGTATCTCAACCGCGCTCATTGCAGTTGTTCATGTGGAGACTATGAAGTATCCAGACGTCCCATAGCACCGGCTTTACCATATACAGCTCATGAGTTGGAGCGATATGCAAGAGGTGGGACAAATTGACGACGTCTGGCGACTTAAAAGCAACCCTATGACTCCACAGGAAAGCTTCATCGGCACCTCACACTCAAACCCAATAATGGATTTTCGGATGTAGTCTTAGTATCTCAGTCACGCTTTTATTGCAGCTGTTCATGGGGAGACTATGAAGTATTCACACGGCCCCTAACGCTGGCTTAACCGGAATTAGATACGCTTTCTCAGGAGCTGTGATGACTGGTCAACTCAAGCAAATAACTCATCTGATGTTAATGGGTGAGCTTCGGGGACGTCTGATAGAATAAAAGGGGTAAACCTGGTAAATGCAAGAATCCCAGACAAACTGACCTGTAATGCCCGACGCCGTACGGCTTAAATTTCACCCAATCGATAAACCGTCATAAAGTTGTCGAATGACTTGTACAGAGGATGTCCAAGCTATTGCTTGGCATTATCGCACAGCAATCGCGGTCCACTGCAGTTATCATATCAGCCTATGGGGTCATATGTCATCTTGTCAGATTGCGCCGTACTATGTCTCACCGCCATTATACAGATATTACATGCTGTGCGGTGTGATATCAACGATTTGTCAGCTCGACAAGGTGGTGTTCTCGTGAACATCACCTTCGAGAGCTGACAAATCGTGATATAGGTTTTATTTTACAGAAAAAAACCCATAAACAATACAAATAAACGTGCTGTCTTTTTTATCCATGATTTCGGCCAAATCTTCATCAGTTGATAACGTAAAACGCTTTCCGTCTGTACACGCCATCGTGATTAATGACAGCACAACAGACGACAATGCTACGAAAGAGTCTGTTCACGGGCAATAACTGCGCGAGACCGTGTGACATTGCCTCTGCCGTGTGACGTCAGCGCGAGATCGTGTGATATCGGCGCAAGATCGTGGGACATCACATTGACGAACTGTTTTTTCATAAGACATCGAGAATTGCGGAATATCACGTGATGGTGTCTCAACCAATTAAAATAAACGAATACACAGGTATAATAATGCAGGTTATTGCGTACCTACTGTTGCCGCTATATATCCACTTGTTGACCTACACGATGTTACTTTTCACATCTATGTAATTTCTCCGTTTGTAGAACTGGACGATCAACTATTACATGGACAATGGTTTCCCGCGAGAGAAAATCGTGATGGGACTGGCATCGTATGGAAGAAGTTTCACACTGCAAAACTCCTTACAACATGACATGGGCGATATTGCCAGGTCTGGAGGGACCCGGGGAACGTATACCAGGGAAACCGGATTTCTGGCTTACTATGAGGTGAATATATTTGTCTTTGATATTCGGCTGATGTAGACGCATGTGCATACGTCTGGCACAGTTTGATATCTGTGATACCTATACATGGTTGTTTTGACATCGGCCCGGACATCAGCCCAGATCCGGATCTTCGAAAGTTTGACCCTCGATAGAATTTTGTGACACAAGCGGAACACATTTCCTGGCTGCTTAAGAAAAACAAAAAAATAGAAGAAAACAATAGCTCAACCGAATTTTCAAACGGAAAGCGGAAGTCAAGATATCGTGAGTGATCTCGATCCAGCTCCTCGGTGAAATCGACAGACGTCAGTAGTATATAAAACACCACTGGGCCCTTATTGACCTACTTCCGACCGGAGGCGCTGCGGAACATGCGGAGCTCACGTGACGATCAAATGATCAAGAGGTCAAGATCACGTGATCGAGAGGACAAGATCACTATAGTTCCGTCACGTGACCGGAAGTTACCTTTGGGGGTATGTATTCTTCAGCGGTGATGCGGTCTGGCGGTGATGCGGTCGCGCGGAAAAGCCTGCGCGAAGAGAAAGTAGTCCCGAGACTTCAAATACGCGGGAGAGAATGTCCGGTAATGTCCGGCAATCTCCGGGAATCTCCGGTCATCTCCGGCAAACTCCGGTCATCTACGGCAATGTCCGGCCCTCTCCGGGAGAATATGTAGCCTTTATCCGCCCTTCCGAAGCATCAATGGAATGTACAGAGTCGCCGACAATATTGCCAGCACTATTCCCAGCATAAATGGCCAGTGGGGAACCCTCAGTTTCTCCATACAGATTTCCTCGCAACCGTATTGGCACGAAAAAAATACATGAATCCATGGAAAGTAAGACTTATAGTAATAGAGATAACCTATAGGTGTTGGACGATGTTATGACTAGTCTAGCATCCGTGCGAACCCAGGGTCGAGCGTTTATTGTCCGGTATATCTCCGCAAAAAATAAACATACAAAATGGCGGCGCTTGCTGTGGGGATTCTCCTTCGACACCACGACATCGGTCGTGCTGTCCTCCAGAGGCATGGAAGACAACTCTGACTGGGTGAACCCTTTGCTGCGCAAATTCCGGGTCACCTCCCCTGATTCGAACATTTGCATCTATACGGAGAATGCCTGTATGGGGTGGTCATTTTTTGTGGATTTCACTATGGGTTGTGAGATTTTGTTTTCTTCGTCTCGAGCTGTAGAACACGATGGGAAGGGTCTCGCAGCTAAGCGGTGAAATTTTTTGAAAAGTTCACGGAGGTCTGGATAGGCCCATACTGGCTCAGTGGACAATGTTGGTCCCACTGAGAAGCCCACACATGCTTATTGGGGTATGGGTTGTGGGATCTTGTTTTCACGTCTCACCACGTAGAACACGATGGGCGGGGTCTTGAAGTGAAATTTTTTGAAAAAATCACTGTGCGCATGCTTAGTGGGTAAATAGCCCTGGGTGGACGTTTTGGGGTCTAGGTGAGCCCCTACTGGTCCGATTGGGTGGTATGAGGTATTATTTTGAAGCTCTCGTGGAGGAGCATCCGACTGGACTAATGCTTCTTCCGTTTTCATTATTGTGCGCATGCGCAGCCTGGCCGTAGTGTAGAAAGCAGGCATTTGGGGGGGGTTCTTTTGGGGTAGAGATGGGCCATCCGTGGTCCAAATCATTGTGAAGCTCTCGTGGGGTAGAGTCAGAATGGCGTGTTTTTTATTGCAAGTCGCGTCAATCTGCGCGTGGGTGTAGTAAGTAAAGCAGTCATTTTGGGGGTGCGTGGGGGTGTGTTTGGGCTAGAGAGGGACCATCCTTGGTCCGAATGCGTCGTGTTGGGTGTCATTTTGTAGCCCTCGTGGTGTAGACCACGACTTGAGGAATGTCCATGTCATCTGTGACGTCATTGGTGACGTCATCAGAAGGAGTAGTAGCCAAAGTGGACAGTTTGGGGGTGTGAAGGAAGGTGTTTGGGGTAGAGGTGGACCATTCGCGGTCTAAATGCGTCGTGTGAGGTGTCATCTTGTATCAACGCCAAGCTTAATGCTTCAACGCCCTGGTGAAATAGCTCAGAAGCTCTGACTTTCTAGATTTTCTGTGGAATTGACACTAATTCTTCGAAATGCGGTGACGTCCGTCAACGCCTGTCGTTACGTCTTAACGCTCTAGCATAACGCCTTAAGGCCATGATGTAGACCGGTGAGAGAACAACAACAACAAGATTGACAGGTCAATCATTTTATTGTCCCCTCCAGCACATCATACCCACGCTCGGGGTGCCGCGTTGGGTATGTTTACAATTTAAGTACCCTTGTCCAATCAGAGGCCGCCATTTGGCTCTGTAACTGTCATATTCGTTCTTGCCCGTTAGATGCATTCTCGGCTGCTCTTGTCCAATCAGAAGTCGCCATTTCGGAAAGTTCAATCTTCGGCCATGTTCGCTCTCATCCGTTTGTTCTAATCGTCGTCGGTCAGGCCAGGATATTGTTCGGCAGGGGGTGCGTGGGGGTATATTTGGGGTAGAGATGGACCATTCTTGGTCCGAATGCGTCGTGTGAGGTGTCAAAGTGAAGCTTTCATGGTATACACCACGATTTGAGGGATGTTCACGTCATCTGTGACGTCATTGGTGACGTCATCCGCAGGAGTAGTAGCCAAAGTGGGCATTTTGAGGGTGTGAAGGAAGGTGTTTGGGGTAGAGATGGACCATCCGCGGTCCGAATGCGTCGTGTGAGGTGTCATCTTGTAGCAACGCCCGCCAACGCCAAGCCTAATGCTTTAACGCCCTGGTGAAATAGCTCAGAAGCGCTGATTTTCTAGATATTCCATGGAATTGTCACTAATTCATGGAAATGCAGTGACGCCCGTCAACGCCCGTCTCAACGCCTTAACGCCTTATCTTAACGCCGTAACGTCCGTCTCAACGCCTTAGCGCCTTATCTTAACGCCCTATCTGAACGCCTCAACGCCTTATCTTAACGCCTTAACGCCATGATTTTGACAGATGAGAGAACAACAACAGCAACAACAAGGATAACAATCCAATCATTTTATTATCCCTCCAGTACATCATACCCACGCTGGGGGAGTCGCGTTATGTATGTTTACAATTCTCTTAGGCTCTGGTCCAATCAGAAGCCATCGTTTTGAGAAAGTTTAATCTCCGACCAGAATCGCTTTTGGCCTAAGCTTCGTCGAGCAGGTCAGGATACTATAACGATAGCAAGTCCCGAAACACTTGTTAGCGCATTTGGGGTGTAGTAAGTAAAGTGGCCATTCTTGAGGTGCGCAGGGGTATATTTGAGAGATTGAGGTTCTATATCTCATCCAAAGATGGAGTGCAGGGTGTGACGAAGATTGAACTTTCTAAAATGGCGACTTCCGATTGGGCAAGAGCAGCCGAGAATGCATCTAACGGGCATGATATGATGTACTGGGGGGGTAATAAAATGATTGACCTGTCATCCTTGTTGTTGTTCTCTCACCGGTCTACATCATGGCCTCAAGGCGTTATGCTAGGGCGTTAAGACGTAACGACAGGCATTGACGGGCGTCACCGCATTTCGATGAATTAGTGTCAATTCCATAGAATATCTAGAAAATCAGAGCTTTAGGGCTAATTCACCAGGACGTTGAAGCGTTAAGCTTGGCGTTGGTAGAAGATGACACCTCACACGACGCATTTAGACCGCGAATGGTCCATCTCTACCCCAAACACCTTCCTTCACACCCCCAAACTATCCACTTTGGCTACTACTCCTACTGATGACGTCGCCAATGACGTCAAAGATGACATGGACATCCTCAGGTCGTTGTCTACACTACGAGGGCTACAAGATGACACCTCACACGACGCATTCGGACCACGGATGGTCCATCTCTACCCCAAACACCTTCCTCTACACCCCCAAAATGTCCGCTTTCGCCACTACTCCTACCGATGACGTCACAGATGACGTGGGCATCCCTCAAGTCGTAGTCTATACCCCGAGGGCTACAAGATGACACCCCACACGACGCATTCGGACCACGGATGGTCCATTTCTACCCTAAACACCTTCATCTACACCCCTAAAATGCCCACATTCGCTACTACTTCCACTGATGACGTCACCAATGACGTCTCAGATGACGCGGACATGCTTCAAATCGTGGTCTACACACGGAGAGCTACAAAATGATACTCCACACGACGCATTCGGACCAAGGATGGTCCATCTCTACCCCAAACACACCCCCACGCACCCCCAAAATGACCACTTTACTTACTAAATCTAGCTGCGCATGCGCAGATTGACGCGACTTGCAATAAAAAACACGCCATTCTGACTCTACCCCACGAGGGCTTCACATTGATAACCGACACTGTCCATTTGGACTAAGGATGGCCCATCCCTACCCAAAAAGAAACCCCAAACTGCCTGCTTTCTATACTACGGGCAGGCTGCGCATGCGCAGAATAATGAAAACGGAAAATGCATTAGTCCAGTCGGATGCTGAACCGCGAGAGTTTCAAAATAAGACCTCATACGACCCAATCGGACCACTAGGGGCTCACCTAGACCCCAAAACGTCCACCCAGCGCTATTTACCCACTACGCATGCGCACAGTGACTTTTTCAAAATATTTCACTACTTAGCTTCAAGATTCCGCCCATCGCGTTCTACGTGGTGGGACGTGAGAAACAAGATCCCACAACCCATACAGCTCTGAGCATGTATGGGCTTCGCAGTGGGACCAACATTGTCCACTGAGCCAGTATGGGCCTATCCAGACCGCTGTGAACTTTTCGAAAAATTTCACCGCTTAGCTCCGAGACCCTTCCCATCGTGTTCTACAGCTCGATACGAAGAAAACAAGATCCCACAGCCTATAATAAAATCCACAAAAGAATGACCACCCCTATACCCCATACAGGTTCCCGTATAAATGCAAATGTTCGAATCAGGGGAGATGACCCGGAATTTGCGCCACAGAGGGTTCGCCCAGTCAGAGTTGTCTTCCTTGCTTCCATTCCATTGATGCTTCGGAAGGGCGGATAAAGGCTATACAATGTATATTGTCCCGGAGAGGGCCGGACATTGCCGGAGATGACTGGACATTGCCGGAGATGACCGGAGATGACCGGAGATTGCCGGACATTCTCCCCCGCGTATTTGATCACGTGATCGTCAAGTGAGCTCCGCATGCTCCGCAGCGCCTCCTGTCGGAAGTAGGTCAATAAGGGTCCAGCGGTGCTTTTACTACTACTAACATCCGTATATGTTTCCATGGAAATTGTGATATGCGTAGTCCTGATTGATAAATTTCTGTCGCATTCTGCGAAGCCGACCGGCCACATGGCATGTAATAAGGGGATGTCGAGGGCTTGAGGGATAATAAATTCGTTATTCAGGTCCCCCCCCCCCCCCCAGAGTATATGGAAAGTTACGACTCTCCCTGAAACTCAAACACCTTAAGGCGTCAGGTGGGTGTAAGAGTTTCAGGGAGAGTCGTATCTTGCCATACACCCGGGGGGAAACGGGAATAACGAATTTGTTTTCCCTCAAGCCTTCTTATCTTACAGCAAAAATGTTGAAAAAGGTCTATCATTTAGAACCAACGGTACAGCGGACAAATTCAACCGGCCATTTCTGAAACTGTCCGCATTTTGCTACTGCACTGCGAGAAACGCGCCACAACACAATCAACATTCATCGATTTCGGTGTCCTTCGTTCGGAAACCCACTTTTATTTTTGGAACAAATGACACCTAGTTTTAGTCGGAAACTTCGATGAAAATAATACATCCACTCAAGGTTTCTCAAATTTGGCGATACATATCGCATGCTGATAGCAAAATACGAACGTAGCGTGCAAGATCTATGGCGCTACGTTTCGTAACTTGTGTCTAATTCCGCTTAACCCGGGGCTAGGGGCCGTATGAACCCATGTACTTCAAGATCCTCATGGTACTCATATGAACAGTCACAATCAAAGCGTGACTGAGATACATCATTCTTTAGATGACGACTTTACAACGAATATTATGGATTAAGAATACTGATCAGCGATACGGATTTGATATTTTTGGAACATCATGATGTCTTGCCGGCATCATTGAAAACTGTTGACCGCTTCTCTCTTGCAGGAAACAAGCCTATGTTTATGTATACAATGATTGTCTTTTTGAATTTGGTGCTAATACTGTTGTATGGAATATGGAATAGGTCTTTGGATTATGGACGCGGATATTCTCTAATGGACGACGGCTGGATTATGAATGACGGACTAGACGCTTGTAATTTATTCCATTAAATTTTGACGAATGAGGGAAAGGTATTCCATAAATATTGAAATATGGTCAGCTGAAGTTTCGAAGTGAGAGCGTCGTTTCCAAATTCCGGCGCCAATCACACGCGAGTGGTTTTATATACCCCGAGTAGCAAGACTTCACGTGAGGTGTATGGGTTTATACGACCCGACCTTTTACCCAATCACAATCCCGATATTGAATACAAATTTGCTTGTGGGATAATAATTATCATTATGGAAAACTATCTTATATTCAGATAAATCAGTATGCAAATATGTTTATTGAAGCCGCTGCCATGTTCGTTTAAACGGATGACACTGAAATCCGCCACCGTATTTTTCGGCAAATATCCAATGGCTTGGGTCCCAAAAAGGAAGTTGAATTCTTCGCTGTTTCTGACTGGTTTGTGACATTGATCTGTTCAAGCTGTTATCCAATGAAGTTATATAGAAACAAAAGTGCATCAAGGGATATCTCCCAGTGTTAAAGCATTTGATTGGTCGTTTCAAAATTCCCAAAAGAAATCCGTAATTTCTATAGGCCAGTGGAGAAAATTGGAAAAGGAAATTCAACCAATCAGTGAGGCATAAACCCAAACATTGTTCCAGGTACGCCAGCACAGGAACTGTAGGATGACGTCTCTATACCTAAAATATTTATGATTGACCCCTTTTCCATGTTCAGATTTGCGAACACCTGCGCAACCCAATGGCGTCGAGACGGTGGACCCGAGAATGGCAAGCAGAACAGTTTGGACCGTATGCCTACTGGAATAATCAGTGGGTGGGGTATGATGACCAAGAGAGTTTACGCATCAGGGTAGGTTACTCTTGGCCTTATTCCACCCAGCATTGATCACATGTTAATGGCATGTAATGTCCGATGTCTTTCAGATGTGCCTCTTTTAAGTTCATTTTTGACCAGTACATGTTACGGTAAGGTATAGAGGGTAGTGGGGTTCTGAGTTGGGGAGATTCTTGATCACTTATATCGCATTGCGCGAAAAATGGTTTAGCAAAGTAAGTAAATAACACAGCCAGCAGATGTATATTAATCCATATATGCTACACCACAGCGGTTCAGGAGCTTTCTTTGAAAGTAAGGGTTGGTTGGTTCTAGGTGGTACATGCATGACCAATGTAAATTGGAGGCGATAGAATGTAGGTAAGATACCAGCTTGGGGTTAAATATTGCACTATTTAATCGCAATTTATCTTGGTAATGGATAAAATATAAAAACACAAGTCAGTAATAATATTTTATGTCTTAATGTATTATCGCCACAGGCCGACTATATCAAAGCGTATGGTTTAGCCGGTGCAATGGTCTGGGAACTTGCCTCTGACGACTTCAGTGGAAATGCTTGTGGACTGGGAAGATATCCCCTCATTAACTCTGTGAAGTCGGCTCTTGGTGTCACACAGTGTGGTCAAACTCTTCTCTCGTCGACTACGCCGACCATCACCACTACAACAACAACACCAACAACAACAGCAACTACAACGCCGACAGATACGACGAAAACCACACCAACATCACCTTTTATCCCCCCTTGGTTGACAACCACAACAGCACAGCAAACACCTTCAACAACGAAACCTACCACAAGGTTTATCCCGCCTTGGTTGAGAACCACAACGGCACAAACAACACCCTCAACAACGAAACCTACCACAAGATTTATCCCGCCTTGGTTGACCACAAAGCGCACTTCCGTAACAACAATAGCATCGACGACGGCCCGAACACCAACCACAACAAAATCATCGCAAATAACGACGACGAGCCCAGAAACCACCACCAAGTTCATTCCGCCGTTTTGGACTACAACTAAAGTCAGCGTTACCAAACGAGATACATCAGCAACCACAAGAAAAATAACTACTAAATCGCCTGGCCCTTGGAAGAAACCACGATTGAATGCGCCAGCCCAAAATTGTAAGTGTACTTGTATTATACAGGGGCTTAGGAAGATCCTTTGGGAAAGGTAGCCGGTGTGGGGATGGCAATATATCAGAAATATTGCCTGAACATATAGAGTGGCCAGCGCTATCATGCATTTCGGGAAAAAATTATTAGGCTTCATTATCCGAAAATAATCAAAGGGCAATTCGTATAGCGTGTTCCGTACGAATGTTTACGATGCAGCTGCCTTGGTCATAAGGGATACATTTATTCTCTGAAATGCGAGCAAAGGTACTTTTCTGGTACATTGGATAACTTGAGACGCTTTTGAAAGTATCCACGGTCCATTTCCTAGCGTTCGCGAGCAAATATTGGAAAAAGGACTCCATTATTATTGTCGCGAGTACGCGATTATCTCTATCATAAGCCTGCACCATGTCGTTAAACACGTGGAATATTAAATTAAATATATTTACCTAATTCCTACAAGTTTTGCCAGTTCAGCTCAACGGAATAAGACGCAATAGTATTTCAGATGAACCTTCAAAGAAACTCTTACAAATTTCTCCGCTGGCCAAATAATAACGTGGATTTCCGTTTGAAATTTTGAATGAACCAATCAGGTAATTGAAAACTGAAAGATATCACGTGAACAATTGTTGTTTCTATACAGCTCCATTATACGTCAATTTGAAGTTCTATATAACACTCTTTCTGTGGTATTTTCATTTCACAATAGAAACAAATAGGGTTTTTCCCCATTTGTTTGAACATGTAAAGGCCTGGCTTTTGATACGTGTTTTTGCTCATTTTTTCAGTTCATAAGATATGCGACCCGGGCAACATTATTGTAGAGTACAATAAGGACTGTACGAGCTATGTGGCTTGTGTGTTCTGGCAGCTCCACTACATCATGCCCTGCCCTCGGGGACTGTACTTCAACAAAGAGATGTTGTACTGTGACTGGCCGTGGAATGTACCAGAGTGCCACTACTAACTGGATGAATAACCAGACCCTTTGCTTGAGTCGAATTTCAACATTTGAATAATCTTCTAGGCAAATTAATGGAATGGAAATAAAAGTGCTTTTCGAACACAACTTTTTTTCTGTGGAATTCTTTATTCCTTTCACAAATCACGTAATTTGCTATGGCGCTATCAACTCATGTGACGTTGCCTGGAAATGAGTGAGTGAGTGAATCGGATTTAACGTCGCTTTCAACATTTTTTCAGCTATATCACAACGGGGGAGGGAAAGGGTAGGGGCGGGTGTACCTATATAACAGAGCAGATCTAATGCTTCCATGTTATAGTGCTGTCCCACTGCGGCAGACATAACACCCCAGTCTGTCACATTATACTGACACCGAGCGAACCAGTCCTTGTTCTATCCTCTTAATGCTGAGCGTAAGCGAGGGAGCAACACGTTCCATTCTTCAAGTCTTTGGTATAACCCGGGCTGGGATAGAACCCAGTACCTACCGCTTACGAGGCCGAGACTCTAACCATTGGGCCACGCAGTGCGGTTGCCTAGAAATGAAAACCATGGTATGTATCTTCCCACAGTCGTAGTTTAATTCGACCATAATAGTAGCGGTAGTGAATAAACATAGGAATAGCTACGCATATATCATTCCCATAAAGTAACTGTTCCAAAGGGAAGAGAATCCAGGACAGATCAACCTAAACACTTGCGCTCCATCAGAAATGTTCGAATATCTTCTTAGTATGTAACTTATTCAAAATGATTCAAGTTCTCTTTTTTTAAGCAATTGGACTCTGTGGAAGCAAATCATGGAAATAGGGTCTCCTTTTGAAGTCGCCAATAACCTCTAGGTTTCGTGTGCAAATGTTTTGAAATTTTTCCACTTGACATTTGAAATGCCAGAAGCCTGTCTAATTTTTTATTTCTATTTTCTTCTATAACATATACTGGTATAATCCTCACAATTGCGTAATCGAAACTTGTCAGTAAATGTATGATCAAAGAAGATTATCTCATTTATGAATATTTTCTCCTAGTTATTATAGTTATGAAAGTCCAAACTACAAACTCCCTTTTATCTCATTTATTTCGATTACGCAATCGGCTCACTTGACGACATCCGGCGGCCAAAAAGCAACGAATCTACACGAAAGCTTCCCTCGACACCTCCCCTTCCGACCCCAAACTAACCTTTGTATTCCAGCCACGCTTTTATTGGAGGTATTGACTGAAACTTACCACACTATACCCTTGGGTCAAGCTCTAACAGGAAATGTAAAACAAATTCAAGATGGCCGCTTTGATGATGGCAGAATGACGTCATTTTCAAAAACGGCATTTTTGGTCGATTTTTCAGTCCGGTTTTTCGAATTTTCCATTTATGCAATTTATCCGCAAATACTGCGGGATAAATTAGTAAATATTAATGTGATTTGAAATAAAATAGTTTTTGTCCACTTTTCAATAAACATGTACAGCAATGTAAAAATAACAAAGTTTAGGTCAAACACACACGTAAGATCATTTGGTTGTAGAAGTTCACACGCAATGCCAATACTGTCATCTTAAATTTCGGTACTGAAAGGTACGAATGAACATGACGAATGTAAGTGATCATACAAAAATAATTTCTATTTTTTTTTTTTTTTTTGGTATGAGTTTGATACCTGACGCAATATGAGGCTGTTCATTCACCCTACGAATGTACCACAGTTTTCAAGTTGTTGAATTTCTGATGACATAAGTTCAAGGTCGTCTTGACTTTTGACACGATTCGGGAATACTGCTTTCAAGGCATCATGGTCAAATCTCAAGTGAATTCCATTTTCCACCCAGTCTGTTACAGTGTCAGTACATGCCTGTACATTCGGCGTAATAGAACCTACGTGGAACTCGCACGGTGACATGTGAACGTGGTAATTTGTTCTACTAATGAAACACCACAAGAGCACAGCTGATAGACAAGTATAACGATGGGTTGTCATGTCTTTCACCCAGTGTGACTTGCAGACAGTAAATTGATAATGGAGGCGAAGAACCGCTTCCTGCTAGCTGATTGGTCCCTTTTCTCTGAAATGATTGGCTCACGTCTCTATCACGGCCTTGTCCTTGGTAAGACTCCCGATAAGCTCTTTGATTGAGTAAAACTGTGTTCTGCGGAAATTGTTATTACAGTACCAGCATTAGAAGTGTGACTATATGCCCCAGTCAGAGTAGCTGCAGTGCGAGCCAGCGCAACTTGAGAACGTAGAAAGAGTCCACTGTTATTCGCTGTCACAGCGAAACAGCTCACCAATTACCAATATACGAGTATTTCCATCATAGCTCTCTAATTGTATCTAATACCGCTTATGCCGGTGCTAGGGGCCGTGTGGTCATATCATCCAAGTTGCCACGTGAACAGGTACAATAAAAGCGTACCTGAGATACAACACATCACGAATCGTTAGATTCTTGGTATGTGCTTTAGAATAGGTTAACCGAAAGGCTATACTGTGAAGTCATGTGGTTCTGTCAGTATGTCGGCACCTCTTCCCACTTCCCTTATATGTGTTGTAATCACAAAAATATGCAGTATCCTTCCCACACTTTCTCTAACCACAAGATTTGTATAAGACGTTTGAAGTGATCTTATTAGGGCATGATTTGTTGGACCAAGAATGACCAACATCTCCGAAACACTCCCATGTGCTTCCGAGAATGTCCTTCCTTTCTCTACTGCTCCCCCACTCCGCATGCGCGTATCACTGGATCTACGACAGTCAAGACACTGTACACAACAAGAGCTTCAATAAACCCATGCCACTAATGACATTTATGGCTATACACACTGTTTAGCGGTGTATATAAGCTCCCAGTCCCGAGTGCTCAACCAACCGTTTTGCGGTTTCTCTACTACTGATGACGTCACTGTTTTACGTGATACTGGATATCACCCCCGTCGTATAGTACAGTGCGCGAGCTTCATAAAGATGATACCACACGTAAATATTCTCTCAAACCACCCCTAATTACACCTCCCACACATGTATGCACCCTTCGAAGTGGAAATTGGAGGCCCACATGGACCGTTCCGAGTTGTCTCCTTTGCATACAGCCACCATATCAGAGCGATCCTCAAGAGAAATCTACTCATGATCAGACCGCCATTTTGTGAATTGATAAGTCCTGCCTGAGAGTATCCAATATGTATACCCAAGACCAGTCCGCAATCGTCATCCCAGAAAGGATCAAACTTGTCCCGACATCAGACAACAGAGGTCACCGGAAGTCAGGTCACCGCATTTTGTGCAACCAGAAGACGAGAAAGATTCACCCGGAACAACAACCGGAAGTGTGCATAACAGCGGAATTATTTACTGCGCATGTGTATTTCCCCCCTCACGCACCCCCCCTCCAAGCTAACCCCGTCTAAATTTATAAATCATCCATATAGGGGTGTCGTTTTATTTAATTAAATTTTTTTTTTTTTTTTTTTTTTTTTTTAAATGGAATGCTAGAGTTCTTGTTGCAACTGGTTTTTTTCTCCGTGTGCCAGTCTCCGAATCTACTTGTCCATCAGAGTCAGCCAGGTGAGAGGACTCTATGAGAGCGTTCTCGCCTGGTTTCAGGATCGTTCGAAGCTGTGTGGCAACTACAAATGCCACAATTGTCCGCAATGACTCAATTACGACATCAGCTGGCAACCTGACAACAGCTAATGGCGCAATTCTCGCAATTGTGTCATTAGTTGTTGCTACAACGCTGCGGTGAGGGTCACATGCATAATAAAATAGCATAATCTTGCATTAAACGTTCCTTCTAATTAACAACGTAGGTGCGCCGGTATGCGTGAACATATCCTGCGTTAATAGAATTCCTTTAATGTAATTGTTGAGAACAACAAATATTAGCTCACGGGGATGTATTATTACCGACATTACCGAATGAAGAAATATATTAAAACTATAAAATAACATGAAAGAATTAACAATAAACATTTAAAATATATACAATATACGTAACGTAAATACATTTGGAGCGTTACGGAGTTGTCGGTGGTGCGAGAGTTTAACAGAGGGAAAGCGTCTGCTTTGGTGACGATGGTCTTTATTTCATACAACCGAGGAAGTGTTTTCCTACAGTTTCGGAGAAAGGTTTCGATCCAGGAACGTTCTCATGTCCCGTGACTGTGTCGATTATGTCAGAGTCTAAGTTATGCATCAGAGCTCTTTGATAAACCGAACAGACTCGTTGACAGGCTTCAGATGATCTATTGTGATGTCACCTGTCGCCGAAAATGTGAGCAAGTACACTTATATTTTCTAAACTCTGATCATAGAAACATACTCCATCTCTCAGATAAGAATTGAAAGCCTGAGCGACATAATAGACCTCCTGTGCCAAGAATCTGTGCCTTTGTTTCAGATTTTCATAGCCAAGAGTTATAAACGGGCAATAGTAAACAGAATCTCCCAAAATCAAGTTGACCAAGAAGCTTAATATCAAATGTTGAGGATTTGTTTAATTTTTAAAGGCTGATATCTGAAGAGTCACCTATTTGATTTTTACAACCTTCAATTTACATATTATTCCCGAAAATTCATTATTTGATTTTTATCATGCCCCGGGTTTGTTGAACTAATTTTAGTGATAAATAGACGGTCACCCTGTCACCTACAGTAGTGGCCAATCCTTGTGCCAACGCTTATCGATTAGCATTATGAAAGGGTTCACCATGATCCTGATTGTGGCCTATGCTATTGGTGAGTAGTTTATGCATTGGCCCTCAAATCCTCTGATAACATGGTACGTTTCATTTGCTCCTTTTCCCGAACGACCTTGTAAAAATGCACTTTGGATAAAGAAAACTTTCCTGGGAGGCGTTGTAAATCGAAACTTGGGAAGAAGACCCTCTTTGACCATTCTCAAAAAGACCCGCATGAGGAAATCTCAAGTAAGTCAGAGCCATTTTGAAGCGAGGCCCGCATTACGTCAAAATCTCGAACTAATTCTTCTTTTATATAACTTGTTTTCGCGGTCATTTTAGGAACACAAAATAACACATGCTAGCATTGATCTCAGTGGATATATCCTTGATGAATACGATCCGTCACCAAGCGGTGATATTTGGTTACTTATATCAGGTTTGTATAAAAACTGGTACTTTTTTTAATACAGTACATACAGATATAAAATATAAATTTTTATCCTGTGAAATATTATAACATTTAATTTATAACCTTTAATTCAAAGAATTCAAAGGTACTTCATGTAGGAAGCTATTGCCCTAGCCTTTGTGCAACTGAAAAGGCTCAAATCTAGACATATAGTTGTCCCCAGGCCTGGCTATTGCATACATTGTCTCGTGATTCTTACATAGAGTATGAACTTGAATTCCAGGCCCAGTCCGTCAATGTAGGATGGGCTGGTTGATATTGCAGAGCGCTAAAGCTAATCTACTGGCTCAGGGCCATTTAATCCTGTACTGTCTCTTGGGAAGTCTAGAATGGGGTAGTCTATCGACAAATTCCCAATTATAGCGAACACAGTTCTTGGGCTCCAGTGACAAGATGTCAAGAGCATCAAAAGAGGGATAGAAAAGTACAAGCCATCGATATGATAAATATCGATAAATATTCTCGGTTTAATTTTCCGACCAAAGTAGGCACCAATGTTGCATTGTGGATATTGACAGACAAGACTAAATTTTGTCAAATAAACAGATTTTCCATATCCGCGAATTTCATCATCTCCTCTAGACATTTGATATGACACGGGCAACGCCAGAAGTCTACTGTGTTCGCGTCTGCGTTTTCCCTGGCAGGCATTACCACTAATTAGATATTCTCTGTATTCAGATTTGTGAACACCTGAACAACCCATCACTGTCGTTAAAGTGAACCCGGGAATGGCAGAACTTACGTCCGTGTGTTTATTGGAACGATCAGTGGGTCAGTTTACTCATCAGGGTAGGTAACTCTTGGTCTTGTCCGTCCCAACATCGATCATGATCATTTGTAACTTCTAAGGATCTCCATCTTCTCTAGCCAAGTCCACGTACATCACGTTGCTCTGTACATCGCCTTGGCATACTTCTCTTGTAAAGTTGGAACGGGAATCCTCATTGATGAGTGAGATGCAGAGACGGCTTGCTGTATCCAATCAGAATGCGCGTTACGTAGCGGTTTCCCAAGATGGCGGCCCCCACTAAGAACGAGCTGTATCGAATGTGCGGGGAAATTCTGCCAAAAAAAAACCAGGAAAAGCATTTTCACGGCCACTTTCGCTGTTTCTGATCAATTGAATCAGATTTTGGGACGCGCTGCAAGATCGAATGATAACGAATCGCCTTACGTGTGTAGTCGACATGAAATTGGAGGGGAACAACTCCTGGAGGCAAGACGTCGCTCATCGTTAAAACTTCCACTAGGTAGCGCAGAGCAGTATTCCTCTACCACCAGCCAAGAATGTCAAGGCACCTTAGAGAGCTTTGCGATGTAGTTGACTTGGCTGGTGAAGATGAAGGATATCAGCAACTTCTAGGATATCAGCAACTTCTAAGGATATCGGCGGAATATATCTCTAAACAAGAGCCTAATTGACACCATGGACTACGTCACTACTACAAAATCTTGAGTGAGTTGTTGGTGGCCGTTGACCTTAGCCATAGACCTGTCGACCTCAATCTTTTCAGTGGTTTCGGATTTTTTGTATCCTATTGGCCTTGAACTTTGACCTTTCGACCTCAATTAGAACAAGAGATTGTTTCTCGGGTCTGAATGGGAGGTGCCGATGGAAGCTTTCATGTAGAGCCATATGGTTGGTTTTAGTCGCCAGACGTCAATTTTTCCAGCCTCTTGAAAATCGGTCCAACCTAAGTATATTTCAGAATTCCATGTTGCTGCAAAATGGACTTCTTTTGACAGACGCCGTAAAGATAATTTATTATATAGATATAAACTATTCATAGAATCAATAAATTTAGATGCTAGTATATAACACAAGGAACATTTCGATAGGTGATATAACGTACATAACCAAATACCCTACATTCACGTCTTTTCACAACATTTCATTAATCATTGAAAACAACCAAAGAGAAAGTTGAACAATTATCCTGTAGTCTACATATATTTTTAGAAGAACTATTAGTCCAAATTGTACTTTCCACCAGGCCGACTATATCGAGGAGCTTGATTTAGGTGGTGCTATGTTCTGGGAACTTGCTTCTGACGACTTCAATGATGAAGCTTGTGGAGAGGAAATATACCCTCTCATCAACACGGTGAAGTCGGCGCTTGGGGCGTACCAGTGTGATAAAATCCCGCTCTCGACGACCACCCAAACCTCACCACCAACTACAGCAACATCCACCACACCACAATCAACTACATTCACCACAACAACATCTCCAACTACAACAAACTCCACCACACCATCACCCACTACAACAACTACAACAACATCCACGACACCACCACCAACTACAACAACTTCCCCCACACCACCACCAACTATAACAACTTCCACCACACCCCACCCACTACAACATCCACGACATCACCAACTACAACAAATACCTCAACACCACCATCAACTACAACAACCTCCACTACACCACTACCCACTACAACAACATCCACGACATCACCCATTACAACAACGTCCGCGACATCACCACCCACAACAACATCCAACACACCCCAACCCACTACAACATCCACGACACCACTTGGGACGTTGTGTGCCGCCGTTGGTCGTAAATATTTTGAACAATGATCTGTGGCAAAATATCTTCGAACGTAGATAGGGATGAAGCACAACTGTTCAAATTGCACCCCGTGTTGCAGAATCTATTGTTTCTTTACAAATGAGACAACATTCAATATGGGCGTAATTTTCTGTGGTTTTTGTTGTTGTTTTTTTTCTGTTTTGCAGTTAAACAGATATGCAACCCGGGCAACATAATAGTAAAGTACAATCAGGACTGTGCGAGCTTCATGTTATGTGTATTCTCGCAGCTTTACTACATTTCGGTTTGCCCCCAAGGTCTGTACTTCAGCAAATATCACTTGTTCATATGTTATACTATGATCCAATGAGTCTGTGAGCCAACAATGGTGTCACCCCACTCACTCCCCCACCCACTCTGTTTTTTCTGGAAGCCTAACATATAGGCCCTGTTGAAAGCCACGTGTTTTTACTCTGCCCATGAGGGGGGGCGGGATATTTGGGATAAACATTGACTGCATGATGATGTCATAATATGACAACATTGTTCAAAATGACATTTTCGCCCTCCGCTGAATTTTATGATAAATAATCAAATTAAACTTGCTCAATCATCTGGAAATGTATTGAACGTGCATATCTGATGACCGAGATCTTTTTTGTCTCCATCAAAACATGTTTGAGGGGCTGTCAGGATAGTGAAATTTAGTCGAATGTCCAAGCACTAACGCAATTCTTGAATGGTAGTAGACGTAGAAAACATCTTGTGAGTTATTATTGTTCATGATGTTCAGAACCATATGAAATGTGGTATCTATAAAAAAGACAGCATTATCACAGGTTAAAACATATTTGACAACAACATGGCATGAGTATGACACCATAATACAAATATATCGAGAGTAATGCACATCATAATTTCTTGTCCGTCTCTAATTAATTTATCTGGAATGCGAATTGATCTAGAGCAAAAAAAATCTGCCTTAAATGAGTGTAAATAAAGAAATGACTCCACACCATACCTAGGGATCTCCGCGGTCATGTTAGAACATTTTAGAATATTTTAGAACAGTAGAGCATTAACTATAAGACACAATACAAGTGAGTTACCAGGATATTTGCGTTGTATTCGATTTCTATCATTGAGACCCATTCAATATGTGCCTGCAATATTTGAGGTTACCCCAGGTGGCATTGTCAGCATATAGTGTCAAAATATCATCCATACCTTTGCAGTTATTACTGAACGCGATATTTTCTCTCTCTCTCTCTCTTTCTTTCTCTCTCTCTCTTGTAACCTATCTCTCACCCAACACGTCCACATACCCTTCCCCATGCCAACACACCCTTGGGCAAGTGTACAATCTTCTTTGATTGAACCATTTATGTGATATGTCTGTCATTGTCAACCACTGGCATCTCTTCATTAAATGTATCTTGAATAAGTGTACATCCATCAATCCAAAAGCTTCAACTACACATTTAGGAATATTTATTCCGTTTATTCAGCTGCTTGTGAGAGAATCAGATTCAATGCAACTTTTTGCTTTACACCATGTTTGCATTGTTTCTGGTCGACTGGAGAATGTTGGACAACCCCACAATAAACTATGCTATGAAGATGAACGGTTTTGATGCAAACATCTTTTTAGTTAAATGTAAGAAATTAAGAAGAAAGCACAAAAATATAATATTCTTGCAGAAAAGTACAAATCTGGCTCAAGGTAGTCCGAAATATGAGGTTTTTATCCCGAATAGCTTGAAGAACCTGATGAGCGAATTGCTGTGAGACGAACGTCGCAAATTTGACGCGTCTCGATAATTTGGTTAGAAAAAGTCTGTAAAAAATCAAGGCTGCAATATTGAATTTACCCATGATAAATCTACCCTTTTACATAATATTATGTAAATAAGCTCAAAGTATTTACAATATGTTGAGCTATGAAGTCACCAAATTGGAAAGTTTTATACTTTTCATCTTGGAGTTACGATAAGAACTGACAGTGAATTATGTTTATATGACCTCATAGGACATCTGTGACGTAATGCATGATGTTGGTCAAAAGTGAAAATATTGTCTGTTCGAACCTTATTTGCCACTTTGTATCAGCCAGTTTCCAACACATAATGTGATCAAAACATTTTCCCTAGCAATTTCGTTCATTTTGCTTATTCACTGTCAGCAATAGCAGAAATATGTCCGTCAGCATTCTGCACTGGGATGCATCATTCTTTAGATGACGACTTTACAACGAATATTATGGATTAAGAATACTGATCAGCGATACGGATTTGATATTTTTGGAACATCATGATGTCTTGCCGGCATCATTGAAAACTGTTGACCGCTTCTCTCTTGCAGGAACCTAGCCTATGGTTATGTATAATATGATTGTCTTTTTGAATTTGGTGCTATACTGTTATATGGAATATGGAATAGGTCTTTGGATTATGGACGCGGATATTCTCTAATGGACGACGACTGGATTATGAATGACGGACTAGACGCTTGTAATTTGACATTATTCATTCATGTATCCAATGATACCGAACATGTTACAGTTTGATGAAATAATAGACTGGAAAAAATTATAACCATAGCCCTATCTCCAATCTCTAACATCCAATAGGTTAGGGCTACACAACTTTAAAAATCTTTATGAGGCGAAAGCCCCCGTTATTCAAAGGGAATACGTCGGGCTTTCGTGGTAGCATGCGTGACACCATTAATACCGTAAAAAGCCGATGTTTCGAACGGTATGAGTTAGAGGCATGGGACCTTCGCTCTTGGATATCTTATAAAACGGGTTAATCTACATGTATCGATGGTATAACAATGACTTCATCAAACTGGGAATTGGCGTATATCTCCGGAATGGTAATGGAAATAGAGGTATGAAAAATTTTCACTGATGGACAGCGAAAGCGTGTATCGGAACCTCCCAGTGACGGCATAATGGCGTCATCGTAAACGGTAGGGACATGGGGTGGAAAGGGAATTAGTATTACTGGTAGTCTGTACGTTGGCTTTCTGTTCTTTTTCTCTGCTGTTTAGTTATACTCCTACATCAATCCATTTGTGTCCCTTTTTCTCTTGTACGTGCCGGTTATGGCGAAACTTTGAATGAGTATACCGATACACGCTATCGCTATATGGTATCCATCCGACATTCGCGAGATATAGACCTACATCCGGTTTGATGATATCATTGTTACCGTTTAGTCGCCAGCGTTTTGTAAGGCACGGCATTCTGCGGTAACCTACTGATAGGATGTAGTCCATAGTTTCGGAGTATTGGTCCCCTCGAAAATGATAATACCCCAGAGCGCCCGGGTCTGACCACATGATAATTATCCTTCCCTTCCTAGTAACCAATGTACTATTAAACATTCCTTCAAACTGACATATGTGGATCAGTGGCTCAGTTGAGCAATATGGTGGGACGGGCCACGAAGTGAACCTCCGTCCGCATGGTCGACCACATGTTTTCAATAGCTTTTTCATCTCGCTCCGAGACACAGGCCCGCAAAACAAGAGTGGGCGGTGGTATTAGTGTGAAATGTCGAAATATGGGGTCTCTATATATAACCCCATGCTTTACATAAATGCACATAAAGGTGTGAAACGGACTTTGGGTGAATCGAGAAATAAACGGTTTACCGCTACTCAAAATACATCAGCATATTCTACAAGTATCACTTTATATATTCCCGTCGTCAAATTA
>JAVTVY010024919.1:0-87820 GCA_036873755.1 Hanleya hanleyi | reverse complement strand
AGAACTTCGAAGAATTAAACTATCTGCAATATATCACAAATTGCGATCAAATCACTCGAATCCGGCGTATAACAGTGTTTTCAACCCTATGTACGTGAATTTCTATTTGAAGAAACCCTCCATTATTCCACCTCTTGCTATTCGTATGAACCACACATTGTAGCAGATGGTATTAAGCTTAGTAAAATTTTACCTAACAAGCTCTTGCCAATTCCACCATGACAGTTAGCTAAACCAGAAGTAGATATTACACTAACGAAATATAAAAAGGCAGACACGAGCCAGTTTGTGTATACACAAGAATTTGATTCCAAAACTAAAACCTGTCGACTACCAGGTAAAAGTTCGATATTCACTGCAAAAGCTATATTGTCGGCTTTGGAAAGTACTAGACTTCCACTAAAAGGAAAAACAATATTACATATTCTCACATTCACTGTCAAGCATTCAAGCGATTTAAAGTGGAACTTCAACTCATCCCACCATCTTGTATATTCTACAATCATATGACTGTAGATTTGATCAACAGATTGATATTGTTGGTTGCCTGGTCACGTTGGCATCAACGGCAATACTGAGACTGATAAAAAGACTAATGCAGCCCTAGATAATGAGGTTGATCCTGTTGAACTCACATATGGCGATTTCAAACCCTCTATCTGTACTTATGTGCGAAAGCTGTTTCAATCTTTATGTGAAGCTGTGAATAATAACAAACTTCATACACGATTAACTCACGAACATTTACTAAAAAAAAAAACAGCCAGTCCCAATGTGCATTCCATGCTACGAAGATCTCACAGTGAAACATATTCTTATCGACAGTCGATTTTAAGATCGTAAGAGATTCTTTTTATCGAGCAGCTACTTCAGAAGATCTTATTAGTCGGGTGAAAGAAGACTGTATCTTAGGTTATTTGAGAGAAATCGGTTTGTTGCATAAGTTTTGATGTGTGGTTAACTTGTTTACTTGGAATTTTGTTTGGTCGTCGCTTTTTAGCTGAAATATTGCTGAACGCGACGTTGAACCTTAATTCTCTCTCTCTCTCTCTTTTACTTTGGTATCTACGTGAATGTCAAACTTAGCAGCCAGGCGTGTATAGAATACGTATTATAGGTACAGATATTCTACGTCAACATCGATTTGCTACATTGCAATCTCGTTAAAAAAAGTTATTTTTGAAACAGGAATATCATTCTATTCTGTACGATTTCGCATGTTCGCACATTATTTAACTAAAAGAGAATTGAGAATTAATGTTATATACATTGAGGAATGATTAATCGTTATTATTATCTGAAAATGGGTAGGTGGGGGGGGGGATGGAATTTGGACCGAAACGAATAATTCTGTATGACTGGCCCACAAAACGTTACTGTCGAGGAAACCTGTTTATTCAAAAATAGAACGTACCAAAATAGCACAAAGTCGGTTGTGCAATTTACGTTCAAAAGGGCAGCTGTCCCGGTCAGAACAGTAGATGAACACACTCGACTGTCCGAGGGAGTTATTCTCGGGTAACCATCACACATCAAAAGTTAGAATCCTTATGACACACACCGCCATCCACTATGTTGTACTGTTGCTCTAAAACCATGCCAATGACCGGAGGAATAAATGTTATCTAAGGACCGCAGATATCACCTATTGTGTCGGGAAGAAGAGTCTTCAATCATCAAATACGGACAGTAAATGCTTTCACGAAATTAGAGGGGGCCTACTCTTACGACACAGTGCAGAGCATTCTTTAATTCATCGTTACCAGCGCAACAGCTTTACGCTTTCTTGTTCTCTTTGGGTCTGCCCGTTATGTGCAGTGGGGTGTTTTTCTTTAGCTATCATTACGTCCCATTACAATTTGCGATTTGTGACATGTGGGTGTAATTTACTGTCCCTAGTGTGACGTCTGCGTGTTATCCCACAATTATGAAGTGCATTTGAATCCGTTTAGAAAAAGATACCGTTTCACAGATCGTCAGAGTGGGGCACGGAATATAATCGCCCAGGCCATACTGCATGTAAGAATCAGGAGACAATGAATACAATAGCCAAGTCTGGGGATAACAATATGTCTAGACTTGAGACTTTTCAGCTGCACAAAGACAATAACTTCCTACATGAAGTACCTACCCCACGCCTGCCTCCAAAGGCAATGTAAAATTTGGGACTTACGATGGGTGCTTCAGAGGCGTTGCTTCGCAGCACAGTAATAATAATTCATTGTGTAAATATTAACACATTTCAACCAAGAAATGTTTATGCTTCAGAGGAACCGGATTGGCACATTGTTATGAATTTTTAGGTACTTAATAGAAATAAATGAATTAAAATTCACCGAGAATATTGTAATCTTATGCTAACCCATTAGCTAGGGGGCATAAATGTAGATAGATGTGGGTCCCGAGAATGGTGACATCTATACTTAGAACAAGTACATCCGTCCAGCCATGCATCCATCAACGATCGAAAAGCTTTCTTCGTATGGTATTGTAAGCACCAAACTTAAGCAGATATATATTCAATAAGGATTAGACCGTTTTTCATTGTGTGGTGTCTCCAACCTGGGATAAAGTATTATCATATTGTATCCCAGGTTCTACTCACCTGTTAATCGTATTCGTCATCGTTCCAAATGTCTAAAAAATACGAAAAACGAAAGTCCTGCACTGCACACATTTCTTGTAGATTTTTTTCAAAATCTTCTGGAAACCGGGAGTTACCTGTTGAGATTTTATCAACGCCGGCTCCAGTAAAGGTGAAGTATCAATAAGACACAACAAGTCATCACATGCATCCAAAACTGGAGACCAATAACTTTCTTGAATGCTAGTTACAAACTAGCTTCTTCATGTATAACTAACAGGTTAAAATCTGTCATCAACAATCTAATTTGTTAAGATTAGAAGGAAATTATTCTACGAAGGTTCATAGAGAAGAACTTTAGACTAATATATGACCTAATATTTGGAGTAAAAGAAAAAGATATACCAGGTTTACATTTAATGATTGATTTTGAATAGGCGCTCGAATCGGTTTCTTGGACATTTATATCATATTGATTTTGATTCAAAGTCAATTAATATGCGGATGACACTCAGTTAGCCTTTGACGGTTCGAAGCAATCATTGAAGGAAGTACTGAAATGCATCGGCGAGAATTTATAGACATTCAGGAATAAAAATAAACATAGAGAGACAAAGATAGTTTGGACAGGTGCAGTTACTGGATTGGTATTGAAACTATGCCAATTTGTTTTGCACTGGGTGAACGATTTTAACCCTATCTGACCTGGGCTTTTGGAACCTGACCAGGTCTGACCCCCCACCCCTAAATATTTTCTTACCCCTTGGACTAGGGGGCGGAAACAGTATTTTTCTGGTACACCACATGGCCGTGGCCGTCATCTTGCATTTCCCCATGATCCTCTGATCGGGGGTTATGCGAATATGCTCAAAATGCCCCAATATGATAAATTATAAAGTCACGGAGTGTCAGCTCTCAATTTCTTGTCGTTCCGTAGATAGCGCAGAGAGATTGGTAGGTGGCTTTTATAGGCCTGGTGGGATTATATTATTGGGCATGCAATTTTCTACTTTTCGTATTTAGGATACTTGGAGGATCAGTTATTTTGCAAAATTGGAAAAGCTGAGAAAGGAAATCGGCAAATGGAGAATGAGGAACTTCCCATTATTGGGCATTATCACAATAATTAAATCATTGGCACTATCGAAGCTGACTCATCACTTCCTTGTCCTACCACGCCCACCCGATACATCCATCAAAGATTTGAAAGATTCTATTCAATTTTATATGGAACAGAGATGTTGACCGTAACAAACGTGCAGTTATTACCCAAGATTATAAACATTATAAAAGTGAGGAATCTCATACATTCATTAAAAACAAGATGGAACAAAGTGGTCCAAAGATATATTATACAGGTCTCGAATACAGAAAATGCTCATAGCTGAAACGAATAATCATTTTGGGAAAGATGTTTTCGAAGCTTGTTCTTTTATAATTCATCAAGTTCGAACACGGTGCTATCGAAGATATAACGAACCTTTGTGGTACAACACTAACAACGTCACCAATAACGTTCAACTGTCGAGTTTTACCAGGGCATGTTAAGAAATGTAGGCGCTACTATGATTTATTAATCAACTATCTATGATATGAACCCAATACAAGGGAATCGGCCTGTTTGATATGGCCCCAAACCGGGCCAATATGAGGAAGGCGGGCCAATACGTAGAAGCCGGTCCAATACGGGAAAACAGGGCCAATACGGCCCGGGCCAATACGACTTTCAACATGGCGACGTTGACGATGAATGATCCTCAATTCGTGATCTCCGAAAGATGTCACTGATTTCTCTGAACGGATATTCAATGGCTTCTGTGATAATTTTCGACAGAGTTTTACGTGTCGATACACAAACCTTGAAATCAAGCGAGGTGAGTCATGCTGAAATACACTATAGTGACGCGTTCGGGACATCGACGTGCTAAGCACAAGCAGACGACAAAACACTGATCCAACAATTACAGCAGTGTACTGATGAACGAAGCGATGACTACAGTGATATTTTACGACAGAAAATGTCAGACTTGCAGCTGGAAGAGTTATTCACATATGGACAGAATCGATAGAAATTATGCGGACGAAACACTGGTAAAATGATGTTGAAAACCGGGGTCTCCATAGCAGGATAGGTCTTCGGTGGACCAAATTTGCATCAGATTATAAGGTTGTATTTTGTTTCACCGTTCTCATCAAATAAAATAAGAATATTGCTTTCACGATATATATTCAATGAATGAAATGTCATCTGCTTTTATCTTTTTGACTCCGTTTCATACGTTGAAGACCCCCGCCCAGGTTGAAGATGATCGGCCTATTCACCGTCTCGACTATCGCCGTCGTTTCTGGCAGCGTTACTGTAGAGGGGATCGACTTTCCGACGATAATGGCACTTCAAAAAAAGACATAATAATAATCGTAGGAAATAGGCCTATTGTGAAGGAAGAAATACATATTCCGATTTTGGGGGAGTCGCTGTACTAAAATATTCCTTGATGCATGTATTATAATCGATGAAAAAAAATGTGCGTGAGTTAATTAATAAAAATGTCATTAACCAAGTGTTTTCATATTGGCCTGGTTATAGATCCGAGGCCAGCCGTATTGGCCCTCGGCCTGCGGCCTCGGACCAATACGGCAGGCCTCGGACCTATAACAAGGCCAATATGAAAACAGTTGGTTAATAACATAATAGTATTGAATTGTCTAACAGGTACAATCATGAAATATTCGGAAAAATGGGAAAGCTCATTGGGTCGGTCAGTCAATATAAGCTGAAATAAAGTATTCAGCGTTTTTCATTGTACCGAACACACCGATCGCAGAGACACCCAGCATAAAATTTTACACAGAATTCCCCCAACAAAGACCTTTCTTACAATTTGGAATTTCGGATTGTAATTTTGGTGATAATTGTAACATTATAACATCTGTTTATCATTTGTGCAGTTGTTAACAATCTAGGGGACACTCCTGAGGGGTAGCTGAAAACAGAAATTGGAATACGGGGAGAAAATCTTAGGATTTGATCATAAAGAGTGTAACATAATACATACATGGCTGTTGCTGACCAAAAAAAATATCTACTCGTCAAAGATTGAAAACTCAAACTCAAGTTTGCCAATAATATCCTCACTATAGCCAACAAAAGTCACTATTACAAATAAAAGAAACCTGAGAAAGGATGACAATTTCATTCTTTATGTATATTTCTTTATTAATAATGACAGCCTTAGCATAAAAGAGGTGCATATGTTACAAAGTAGATGTGAAATATATGGTTCATTGTTCTGTAAATACGGTATTATGTTACGTCAACATCTAAACGCATGGGGTGACTGGTTTCACAGGTATGGGGTGATTCATACTCAAAATAAGAAGCGTCAAACAAGGACTTTCACAATAATATTCTGAGCAGATTTGTTTTCAAGCGAGATTCAATATACGCAAAAGCATCAATAAAATTGATAATGAATCAAAGTTTCTCATCAGGGACTGGAAAGATGACCTAAAAGAAAAATTAACTGGCGTGAATCTCTTACAATAATATTATAAAGATGATATTTTACGGTGTACATGTTAGTGTATGGCTAATAAATATAATCAACTGGAGCGTCAAACGTATCACATGAGTAATGACATCTCGATGAAAATTTAAAAACAATGGCAAGAATATTTGTGTGACCCAGTTTGCACACCACAGATGCGGTCTACTTTTAAAAAACAAAGTCAACCTACAGTCGAAGCATGTCCTTTTCAAAGAGTGGTCTACTGTTCCCATGGAGATATTTGTCTGATTCAGTTACAGTCCAACAACAGTGACGATCGAGGTGATAGCTGACATATGTGCAGAAGATGAAGTGCTAGTGGTCGAATCCTACCACACCAATGATCGGAACTATCCTGTGAGAGAATCAGTTGGCGAGTCTGCGACGAAGTCTAAGCTCACAGATGGTCCACTGCTGAAAACCATGAGAATATGAAACACATGACCACAATTAACTTCTGTGCCGCATTGTTCCCCACTCCGCCCTGGCAGTACTTGGAATGTGTTGCGCCCGGGCACATTGACAGCATCACACCAAAGGGTGGGTAGGGATCCTGCAATCCACAAACGCTTAGGGCCTTCCCCAGATTATTCTCTGTGTAAGGGAAAGCAGCTGCCTCAGAATTCGCCTCGTGCCATCTATAATCGCTGCCATCTCGTCTCAATCCAGCGATATACTTTCTTCCAACTTCCATTACCGTACGTGTGCAGGAAGTTCTGGGTTCAATTTCTTTTATGGTGATGGTTTCGTTGATGACCTGGAGATCACCCTTGAGAATACAGGTCACCTTGAATTTGGCATCAACAATTTGCATATTTCCCGAACCTCCTGTGACCACGTGTCTTATATCAGTACCTATGACAACAATATCGTGCATGGATAGTCTCTCTTCCATCACGTAACTTCGCCATCCCGGAACCATCCTGCAGGCCCGAGATCCTCCCAAGAATATATTCACTGCAACAAGGATCATCCAAAGTTCCCCCATGTTAGTCTTGAGCTGTTGAAAGCAAAATATTGACAGTGAACTTTTGTAGAATCTAGGTCAGTGATGCACCCAAAATAACTATATTTAGGAACAAAATCACTTAGAACTAGTTGTTCTTTTAGAGAAAATTGTAATTGGTCCCTTAAGAAACACTGTGAGAAAAATCTTGCAAAATATTAAGGCCTTAAAAGCGCGCGTCGTCCTGAACCTTGCGTAGGCAAAATCTCCCTTGGTCAGAGAGGAGTTGACCATGAATTGGTCTGTAATGTGATCAGATGGTTAACCTTTCTATCATCTACACGCGTGAGACTAATGGATACATATCATGGATGGTGTAAGGTACCTAAATGTAGTATAGTGGTAGAATTGGCTGTTAAGGGAGTAGATCACCTTCACTTTTAAAAGGGAGAATGTGCTTAAATATTCAGTAATAGCTTGTATAGCTAAGATAAGAGAAATCGTGAAATAGAAATAGGTCAACAATTTGTAGAAATATTGCCTAATATATGTATGCATAATGTATCATTGGATTGGTAGGGAAGGGAGCACGTTTTCATGTTTAAATCGCATTAGACTGATTTACCAAGGTCAGCTTTTCTTTAGTTTACCCTATAATACTTAGTTTATTTCATCCTTACAAAATATGACATAAGAAGGGGAGTCAACATTTTTTTTTTAAATAGCACAGTTCGTCGGAAAAATGGGATCGTTCAAGCCCCATCCAGTGGGTTAGAGTGGGGAATTGGGATGGGAATCAGAAAATATTATTGGGGATCATCCCAAAGGAATTTATAAGGCCGCCCTTTCACTGAAATTGAATTGTTATTAGTTCTAGGGGCATCAACGTCATAACCTCTAGCCTAAGGAGCACACCCTTCGCCACCGGATCCTTGGATATGAATAGGTCCTCCGTTTCGTCGGACATATTTCAACTTGGGGCGGCTACACACTTAGCCCAGAAGGTGTAAATTACACCTCTACGGGGTGTAAATGGCTTGTCCCAGGGCTAACACCCTTTTGGGTGTGAATTAACACCCTCTCCGAAAGGTGTAAATTTACACCTTCGTGAAAAGGTGTTAAGTTACACCTTTTTTGCTCACATTACACCTTCCATGGGTGTTCATTCACACCTTCTGAATAAAATTTGCACCTTCCAGACAAATTTATAAGCATATTTTGGGGGAACCCAGGGGTGTTTATTTACACCTTTTGACCACACTAAACCTTTCAGTGGTGTTAATTTACACCTTTTCAACACAATTACACCTTCTTTGGGTGTTCATTCACACCTTTTAGGCAAATTTGAATCATCTAGGGGTGCTAAAATACACCTTCTGGTGATCATTCCATCTTCCAGGGGTGTTAAATCATACCTTATTATTAAGAATTACACCTTTTGACTGAGATTACACCCTCTTGGGTGTTTATTTACACCTTTTGGCCGCATTTAAACCTTATAGAGGTGCTAAAATACACCTTCTGGGGATGATTCCATCTTCCAGGGGTGTTAAAACACACCCATTTCGTGAGAATTACACCTTCAAAAGGTGTTAATTTGCACCTTTTTAGTGAGAATTAGTGGTGTTCGTACCACCCAGTAATGGCTCTTGTTCGAGGTACACAATAACAACATTAACACAAAATATATGTATGATATATTTTATTAAGGAAATCACAAAAAGCACATTTACATTGGTCTTTTCATGTTAGCCCTCCCTGATATCATAGTTCACTCTCAATCCCTGAAAGCACAAAGTTCAAACGATTAAAAATACAAGCATCCCAACCCACACTAAATTGAGCACGTTATGTTCATGTCACTTATGCCTCCAACTTTCACCCGCCTACAGTCTGTGACCGAAAATAGAAAACTTTGAGAGTAGGGTATTACAGGTAACAAAAATGGCAATGACACTGGGTGGGGGAGTTGTTTGGGGGGGGGGAGGGTGGAGTGGAGTGAGGATAACTGTCATGGAATGCTTTTGTACATAACCTGCTGGGGTGTCCTGGCCTCTGAGACCGAAAATCAAAAACTCTCAGAGAGTAGGGTTTAACAGGTAACAAAAAGGGCAATGGCACTGGATTGGGAGTTATGGGGGGGGGGGACAAGCAGTAAAATATACACATTAATATGTGTCCGAATGTTCATAACGGGTTTTATTAGAAGGCGACAATTTTTGGGACTACTTTCAACAGGGCAGCCACCTACTTTGCTCAGTTGTCTGTATTACTCAATGTTAAATGCCATAAGAATTGCCTGCTACTTTGGTGAATTGCCACCCACTTTAAAAGTTAATGAAACACTTACATAAGTATGATAAAGAGTCATGGTTCAAGAATGTTTTTCTGTAAGTGAGAAGTAGCTCTTACTGCTCCTGTAACTTTGTCACCGTCCTGGTAGCGGTAGGTCTTGGCCGTGTATAGGACAACTTCAGAAAAGGCAGTTCGAGTTATGTCAAGGAGTTGTTTATAACTTTCACGTTGTAGCGTATATTAAAAAACCACTATGCGACGAGCAGGCATTTCAATCCCAGCAGGAGATCTGTCGTATCCAAACGCTTCTGCTTCCCCACATAGACAGAGATGGTATCCGCGGTCTCCATATTGGAACCCTGGTGGACAATAATTGGTGTCCTGGAGTTACCTAAAAGTAACATAAAAGATATATAAGCATATGGGATTGGTAGTATTGTTCAATCATAATCTTTTACCATCATGACCATTGAGTCTTCTGAATTATACGTTGAATGTCCCAAAACCTTTTATTCTGCCTGCGGATGTAGTAATAAATCATATCGTGTGTACAGGTAGGTGTCAGTTTGTACGCTAGACAGGTTTAAGAAATATCAAACCAGGCCAAATTCCAATTCGAACCAGCATCGCTCATTACTAAGTTATATATATTCATACAAGTAATATAGGAGAAAAGAGAAGAAATGCAGTTTCCGCCTTCAATACCCTAAAGTTCTTACTTGTATACTCATCGACGTTGTATGTTAGATCTATGTGATTAGCATCAGGAACTATATCGATTACACTCGTGAAGAATTATTCACTTACTTCTTTTTGGATCAGCATGGTTAGGTCTTCCTTGAAATGGCCCACAATGACTGGCACCACGGCAATGGCCAGTTGATCTGTATGAGAAAAAGAATCCATATTAAATTAAATGATGAAAAATACATCTTGACAGTTCCATCCAGCCTCCCCGCCCCCATCATTTCTTTTGCATTCAATGGTTGAATTGAATTGAATTGATTTAAATTACAATAAACAACCCATTCAGGGATAAAATGTGTAAGAAAGTGGTATTTTTATTTGGCAAACAATTGTTTGTCCAGTATTCCAACATCTACGAACTGGTTGGTCGATTCATAATATATATACCTTCTAAATAATTCATGTCAAACTTAATCTGCATTATGTCCTGCCCATCCAAGTGAAAATCATGCCGATCAATAGATTACTGCATTTTTGCAGGTTTGCAAAATACTCACACTTTTTATCATCTTCTTCCAATGACGGATTTTCCTTCAGCGTCCTTAAATCCTCCTGTTGTTGTTTTGAAGCCAATACGTTGAACACTGCTGACGTGTATTTCTTCATGCTTCCAATTAAGGAACTCTTTATCAATGTCCTTCCCCACAAGTGTGTCAAAGTCTCTTAATAACTGGAAACAGAAGAAAACAAATCCAATTAGTATTATGTTGTTAGAAACCCATTCAGTTTTAGAAGGCTCTTTATGAATTTGTGTATCATCTTCCAATATCTGACCAAAAAGTTTTTTTTAACCACGAATAGCTTTAATAATTAGATAATCATTATATTTCTTATCGTCTTATACATTAAAGTTCCATTTTTATTAACTGGAAATATACACAGAAACAAAGAGTAAATTTATGTTTTATGTCAATCTCACAATGTAAATGATACTTATCACTTTATGCATTAAAGTTACATTTTTATTAACTGGAAATATACACAGAAACAAAGAGTAAATGTATGTTTTGCCTGCTGTAAACGGTAGACTGAATTAGGCTAATCGGATTATAAAGACGCACGGTCGATCGTCTAGCCTCGCCAGGGTCCGGTTATATGGGCGGTGTTAATAAATATATACGACTACTCCCCGTAGTTAACCCAGACGGAGACTGTTCGCGACTGAACAATTAAATAAAAAAAGGACAAGAGAAGTAATTTTCAAATTCTTTTTGCGATGGTTCTAGACCTTTTCTCAAAATATTGGAGGACACAATAATACATACATAATACATCGATAATATTTCTAAAAGATTGAACTATATTTCACGTCAGTAACTTCATTAAATCATTCGTCTGATATGAGCTGCCTGTCCAGTGCCGACTGTATTACTGTAGTGTCCGAAAAATCAATATTTAATCACTACCAAAACACAAGCCTTGTCCTTAACAGTAAAGGAGTTGTCTCCTCGGGGTTCTTCAGGGGATATCAAAGCTCATGATCCGAGAGGCGGACCTACCGAACTCACAGAGGCATTCTCAAAAAATATCCAAGCTTACGTTCCGCTATTATCTCACCTGGCCCCGACAAATCGGCCCCTCGGGTCAGATATCAAACTGTGTATGACATGAGCCCTATAATCCCTCGCATTATGTATAGGAATCCCACCAGGTACGTCCCAGGGAGTACCGATATGGCCAGGTCGGTATATATAGCGGTAAGGTTTTGAAGCCTGCATGTTGTTCTAAACATCATATAATTCTGCTTTCATATTAATACAATTATATGTATAAGGGTAAATAGTACCTCAAAATATCCCAAGCATATCGTTCCATGGTGATCCAAGTGTTCCACTGGGCGTTATTAACTATTCCTATTACACTGTGTACCAAAATTCACTATAAGTATACTGCATTAAACTGAGCAAAGCTATCCTTGAATAAATTTATGCCGCCATATTGGATTCGCATTCAGGCAAATGAACTCAACTTTTTATGTGAGCTGAGCATTTTGGAGCACATTTCCAACAGTGACGTGTTCGAGGTAGTTGCACTCCTATCTAACGACGATAATATTAACAAATATGTGCGAATATAGTGGGTTAAATCGTCACGATTTCGCAAAGTTTGTGACACAAGACTTACCCGAAGAAAATCAAACCGCCCTCCATTTTCTCCCACGTGATCCTTGTACGCATGCGCATTGACTAGTATCATTTATAACCTGGTTCCCGAACACAATGGTATAGGTAACAAGCACTTACATAATCGGGGCACCAGGCTAACAAGGTCTGACTCGTTTCTATCTAATTTTGGGGCCTTCTATTGATGACATTCAAATAGAATTTCTATATTTTTAAGCGTCTATATTATTAAGGGTCAAACAATCTGTCTGAGCAGATTATATTAATCAAATTTGGCAAAAGTGTATGTTATCATAGCACCGTATTTTTCGCATGTATTTTTTTTATTCGACAAAGTTTCGAGCTTGTTCTGTTCTGTTGACAGAAGGTGAATGAAACACCGTGAGCAAAAGAAAATACTCAATCGAGTCACAAGTTTAGCTCAGTTGAAACTATGTTTCGATAACTGATTCCGACAGTATAAAAAATATATTCTCCGGTATAAATTATCTGTAAGATGTAACATTTTCTTCACCCTCTAAATACCTGTTTACATGTATCTCCTTTCTCCGACCTGGGTTAACAGGGGCAATTATATTGTACAAATATTAAAAAATATGACATATTTACCTGGAGGGTTACGTCGTTAATGCCAATTAGATCAGCTAAGGTAGCATTCTGTGAAATGTGATCTTTAAGGTCCGACAGGCTGGGAGTTGCAAAAGGTCAAGCGATTTTCTTTCGGTTCTCACCGATCAACAGCAGGCAAGTCGCCATCTCGCAAAAAGTCCACTTCGATGCATAGAACGAGCGACGTGAAAAACGGCTGTGTGCAATTTATCGTAATGGAAGTTTGTTTTGAAGTAATATCGCGTCGGCTTATATTGGAAATGGTGGACAGCATGAGAAGCGAAGCCATGCTTATTTACAAATTCATGAACAATAGAAGCGATGCATATATTGTTAGGCATTGGCAGAATAAACTCAATAACTAATTGAGCAATAGAATCATCACCGATATGTATAGTTTAACCAAACCTTTGCGTTAGCGTCAAAGAGATATGAGATAATGGCAGGCCGCGGATTATGATTATGGTGTGTTAAAAGGAGTCGTTTCCGGACAGGATGGTAACCATTACTTTATCAAGTAATAATTTGTGACGATAATCGCACAATTGTTAATGAGTAACATGCACAACAAGCTGTCATGATTATCACTTCGAACCGTTTAGTCCATTTCACACCTTCCTGTCTCAGTGGGTCAATCATGGCCTATAATTTGTACAGCTTCCGTTGTATTCACTGCTTATTGTGCAAATCCCCCATTGAAATGAAGTTGAAAATCACTTTATCTGATAGCTAAGCAGTTATCAGAACTGTAGATATCGATCTGATAACTTCTTACATTGGTCGACAAACAACGTGTTTTTTATATACTTGATATTCAAATTCCCAGAACGCCACCCCCCCCCCCCCCCCTCTCCGCGCCCTGTAGTCTTGGACTCAACCTTGAGTGAGAACACTAGGTCGCCTGTTTAATTTTCACTCCCTCGTAAAATCGACTGGGGGATTGAATCTTATGGTCTGCAGCTCGTTTTTTTATAATATTTCCGTTGAATTTTTGCTCAAATGTTAGGGACACTGGTCAAATTGTTAGATCCATTGATTTAATATTGTGTAGAAAGTTGGGGTGCTTGAAAATTTTGATGGTTTATCGTAAGCATGACAAGGAAATACATTTCCTCAACATAAAAATTAAGTTCCAAATGTGTATGGAAAATTAAATATTTACACCTTTTTAACACCTTTTAATAAATTTACACCTTTACGGGTGTAAAATCGGGGTTAGAATCAATCTTCATACATTTGCACCTTTCCTACACCTTATTTACACCCCCTAAAGGTGTAAACATGAACCCAGAAGGTGTAAACGTTTGATTTACACCTTTTTTGCACCTTTTCTACACCTTCTGAGCTTAGAGTGTATGCACAATTAATATGGGCCGGTCAATATACAGATATCAACATCTGTAACATAATGTGAGGTGCCTGTATGCTATTGTTAGAAACTTCAGACTGACCGTCCTGAATAAGTCTAAAAATCCCCAATTTATAGCTCCATAAATTGCTATAGGCACATGAGAATGAACAGGATTTACTCCCTCAACTGTAGAAATATATTCTTCCGCAGATATCACACTAGAAGCCATTTAATATAGGAAATCCTCTGTCCAAACTGCTCGTTCGACCAAAATTCCAGAAAAGTGCATAATGTTGTGTTAAAATTTGTATTTCCTCAACGTACGGCACTGAAATCTGTCCATTTTAACTAGACGTCCACTTTGGAACTTGTTAAAAACCAATGGTTAGCTCCGTATAAATTTTTTTGTAGGCGGTATAACAAACTGAATTCACACCGTGTTATTTATAATATATCACGCTTGAAATAATTTTGTAATTCTCTCCATTTAAAACTCCATAATTGTTGTTCTCTGTACTGGGGCTGGGTGAATTGCATAAGGTCACGTCATGAACTGTGTGCGATTTAACATTCGGCAATTTGACTGGGCATGGGAAATGAGCGAAACACCCACTAACCGGTTGTTTTCACTTTATACGGCTTCTATGAACTTTGTCTCGCTTGGCCAAATTATGAGGTCACCCCATTGAATTGATCCCCCGGTACATTTTGTATATGGAGAGAATTACAAAGTCATTTCCGCCTGATATATTATTAATATCAAGGAGCAATGATACTTATTCAGTTTGTTACATGCTGCAAAAAAGAACGTTTATGCGGAGATACTACTGACTGGTACTGGCAAGCTCCAAATAGAAGACTAAATAAATGGACAGACTTTAGTATTGGTTCATCTGCCAGTAGGTAGCTCCACTTATGACCTGTACCCGGTATTTACAAAACAAGATATTGTGACTATCATCCTGTATTGTTTATACCAAGTTGCATGAATATATGAGGAAATTATCGAAAGTATGAAGGGAATGACTGAACATTAATACATTGTCGACTCACACGATTATTGAATAAACATGTAGTTTTGTCAGTTACGCTTCGCCAGAGTAAATCTGAGCGCGAACGTCACAGGAAGCATGGTACAGGTATATGTATAGATATTTCCAGCATACGCCCTACTTCGGCTTGTAGGAGACTATAGATCGTGAATCATATATATTATTCGGTTATCTTGCGCATTTATACAGTATAGTATAGTAATATAGGTTTTTCCATCGACAAATCCGCAATCAACATTACATGTAGTTCCCAGTTCGCGGATAGAGCGGCGTACGACGGCAACACGGTCTATGTGTCAAATATCACTCCGCCTCACGATTCTCTCGCGCCTTGAAAAAAAAACGATTCTCTCGCGATTGAAGATTCGCGATCAAGAACGGATCGCGCATGGGTAAACGATTCCAAAACGATATCGCGAGAGAATGGTTTTTTCCAGAAAAGGTTCAATCGTTTTTTCTCATTTTTTTTCTCGATATCCTCGCGACTGATTCGCGACTGATCGTTTTTCAATCGAGAAAATTGAAGAAAAATCGCGACTGAAGAAAAAACGATTAATGGAAACGATCCCTTAGGTGCATGGTAGCTGCAATTAAAACACTAATATATAACACCTATACTTCATCTTCGCTCTATGAGCGATACAGCTAACATTTGGTACCCCTGCACCTTAACCTGAAATTGAATGCAGATAAACACCTCAGCAGCATGTCAGTATGAAATTCAACGGTATTCTGTAGTTCGCCCGGCCTTTCTTGGTGAAAGACAATGCTTTCTAATTATTCTCTTATGGCACTGTATGGTTTACTCTAATTATCTGTTAAATCTGCCGTACTTGAGACCACTTTTATATTATATTATCCCCATGGTACCTACCTTGGTTTCCCTGTGTAAGTCTGCAGGCTCTCGTTAATACCGCAAATAAATGTCACTGATACAGCTTGGCCTAGTTATATAGGTCTGGCCCACAATGAGATAATTCAATAGGTGTATGTATGTACCGGGTACCTGTGTAGACTATAGCTGCTCGCTTGAAAGCTCCCATTATTGTACAAAATTACTAACGAACTTCTGATGGTTGTTGAACCATTTTCTTTAGTTAATACATAGCCACGGGCAGATCCTGAACTATTACGCAAGAGAATATGTTAATTTCTCTGACGTCACAGCGCGGAGTTCAATCAGATAGCTGGTTACGAAACACATCCCATGTTCGTGCCTACTGATACCGATTCGGACGAATAATCAACAAATGAGCTGTATGTGTATTTGAAGATTTTCAAAAGGTAAAACTGGTCTCCGTTCACGATCCCAGATAATATAGGTTTCTCGTATTCAACACTAATATAACATTATGAACACACTCCACGTATACCTGTGCTATATTCGACAGGTATATCCACAACGAACTGAGTGGTAGGCGAGATATACAATTTGTATGAATGTTGCAGGCACCCGGATAAAATAGCTGCATTCAAGTTAGTCAAGTAACATGACTCTGATTTAAGTATCAGAGTCATGCCGTATCAAGGCGATTCACTGACGAAAATAAAACGTCAGAAAATAGACCAGAAATTCACATCCACACACCCCCAAGTCCCACTGTCATGATGTATGATCCACCCGGGTTCCAAATACAGCCGAGAAAATCCCAGTCAAGAAATGTAAACATCTCCACCATATTGGTGCAACAGCTTTTCAAAAAATTATACCCACTCTCCTATTCAATGGCCCGGAATTACACTTGAAATTTTGTATAAAATACATAGTACTTTATATTTCCATCAACCTATCTTGAAATCCACATTATAAAGTATCGAAAATAAATAGGACAGAATTTCAACTAAATTGCTTGTGGGGAAACTCGTCCTTAGGTGAAGGGGTGGATATAATTTTTGGAAAAGCCGTTGTATCGAGATGGTGAAGATGTTTACGTTTCTGTACTAGGATTTTCTCGGCTGCATTTTGAATGCAAGTAAAGGATTCTCACTGCTATTTTTGGTGTGCCGCGAACCCGGATGGATCAAACATTATGACAGTGTGACTGGTCTTTTTTCTGACATTTTATTTTTATCAGTGAATTGCCTTGGGTAGTACGGCATGACTCTGTTAATAAAATCAGAGTCATGTTACTTGACTACATTTATGGGTATCTCGAAACCGACAAGAGCCAGCGATCGATGTTTGAATTCCTGTTCACATTACACTCATAAACCAGCTGCGTCCTATGAGATAAGTGAATCTGAATCAGTCTAGAATTTGTCAAAAGCTTGTCGGTTCAATCTACGTTACACATTTACGGCTCAACATTTTCTATTATGAAATAAGGGTATACAGGTTACCTGAAGCAACTTAACCAGCATTGTCACTGACACTCGGCAAACAGACTACTCGTCGCCTGCCTCTTGCACGTCCCTACACACGCCAGACGGAATGCAATCCGCCATATTGACCGAAGCACCCTTCCGCAAGCAAAACAAGTACTGAGAAAAATCAACTCACAATAGGTTCTACCAAATCTCCATAGTAAATTCATCATACTCCCAATAGACAAAGACCAAACTAACATAATATTCGTATGTAAATATTTCTATCACCAGATGCTGTAAACTGTTCACCGTCTCTCTTATGCAGGAAACTAGCATATGTCTAAGTATACTATGACTATAAATTTGGTGCTAATGCTGAGATAATTTTCTCTGTTTATCTGGACAGAGCATATGAAAAGTAGTTCGCTCATGTGCAACACTAAAGGAGTTGTTCGGCCGGATTCAAACTGAACCGTGCGTTGGATGGTTTCCCCTATACGTCATAGCAACGTAGTAAAGGTCAACTTCCGCTATTGGTGGCAGGGATGGTAATGGAGCCTGCGAAATGGAGCATGCGCTGTGAGGAGGTTGATATGATATATCTAAGTCACGTTTCCGTCCGTTTCCTTTGATACCATGCATGGAAATGGTCCATAGCTTCAAGGCCGCGATTGTATACGATCGTTTTTACCATCAGTGTAGTATATGTATCACCAGGTTTGATAATAATATCCACATTAGCCCGCAAAAGTATTTAAAAACAGAAACAAATTCGAATAGTGATGACAATTTCTTTCTGTGTATGTAAAAGAGACTCATGTTACAACGCAGTAGTTGCATAGTAATGCCCCCTCATAATTTTATAATAAGGATGACCGACCCTTTTTTAGCGGTTGTAGTTGCTAATACCCATAGTACCATCTTGCTGGACATTGTCAGTCTTCATAGAAATCATTCTTCCAGATTTTCTGAATAATGGAACAAGTATGACCAATTTTTCTACTTCTTAAGTGTTTGGCAGAAAAATGTTTACCACATAAATGCGATGCGTCTTGGAGTAATGGTACACGCATTATCTTTGAGATGATATAAGTAAGATTTAACGTCGTTTCCAACTATGTTTCAGTCATATCACGACGGTGCCTACATATGTGGCAGGATTCGAGAGCGCCCACAGTTCCTATTATCCTGGACACTGATCAGCCCAGCCAGTACAGCACCTGGTCACCCATCCAAGTATTGGCCCCATTCAACGTTGTTTAACTTCGGTGATCTGACGAGATCTGATACGCCGTATCTTATCTAGGCATAAGGGGTTTGTGTTAAAGATTATTTGACTGTGATCGAAGAGGAACCCCATTGTTTACGGCCATCTGAACTGGTTAAATCTAGATAAGCTCTACGGCATCGTGCTACGACAGCATCTACAATCAGTGGACGAAATTGTTGGCTTTACAAATATAGGGTGATTCATACTGAAATCAGCAATGCTATATGAACGCCAAACAATGAATTTGACAATTTAATTCTGAGCAGATTTGTTTTCAAGAGACTTGCAAAACATGTTTAAGCATCATTGGAAGTGTACAGGGATGATTCCATTAAGGGCAGAAACGATAAACAAACTCCCCAGTTTGCACATCACAGGCGCGACCTACTTTTAATATACCCTGCCATTACAGTAAAGAGTTTGAGCATACTGCCGAAGCCTTCTAATTTGAACAAAAGCACAATCTGGTTTCACTATACGCTCGCACATTCTAATTTTGGAGTGTAATAATTAGCTTTCCCAAAATAATGTATTGCCTTGCTAAGAAATTCAGTGAATCTGGACCTTTCGATCTCAAGCTCAACATGGCGTACCTGATTGTTGGGGTCACAAATACCTTGATCTTTGAGCATTACCTCAATTTTGGCAAGCAACACATTGTCGCCCCCTAGTGTACCCATTCAAAATATTCCTGAACTCGATGTTGAATCTAATTCTCTCCGCTCCGCCCGTAACTTTGGTACGACAACACCTACACCTAATGTAAGTCACAAATAATTGCAATTTTCAATGATTTACTATTTAATGGACCACAGTGCCCTCCTTTTTGGCATTGTGCGCCACATATCCTCGCATCATAGTGTATCCACTCAAGATTGTTTAGGCCGCAGTGAATTTGACTTTTGGCCTTGATCTCAAGGTTGGTACGTATCACATTGTCCCCCTTATATGTATCAATTCAATGATTTACTGATTTAGGAATCACAGTGACCTTCACCTTTCGACCAACTTTTGCGCTGAATGTATGGTGTCACAAAAAATGCATAGGTCAATGATTTCCTGATTTATTGTGCCACAATGACCTTGACCGTTGACCTTGAACTCAATCTTGATACACCACACATCGTCTTTACCTAACATATCGACTTCCTCAAAATGACTGCATGTAGATGGAAAACTGCAAGAGAGAGATACCGGGAACGATGCGGAAGGACGGTCGGACCGACAGAAATCACCGTCACATAATACGTCCACCTTTTTGGGGGCGTATAATGAGTTTGCTACTCTTTCTATTTCAATATTCCGTTGTCTACTTCAGTTATATTTCAACAACAGTGACGTTCTCGGTGACAGAGACATACATATTTGCTGATGATGAAGTGTGTGTAATCAAACCCTGCAATACGAACGACCGGTGTGGAGGCTAAGAATGTCCAGTGGCTACAAGTGTCCGGCCCCTATCTTCTAACCCAGCTAGGACATTTTTCTCCACATTGGGGACAAGTGTCCGTTCATGGTTGCAATAGAAAAGGATATGAACAGGGACACTATCACCAGGACATTCTTATCCAACACACCGGAACTAGCATTGGTTCGGCGAGTCTGCGACAAATGCTTAGCTTAGAGCTGGTCCGCAGCTAAAACATACGTGAAAATAAAGGACATCAACACAAACAACTTGTGAACCGCATTATATCCTACTCCGGCAGTACAGTGCATGGTATCGATGTGTGTTATCGCAGGGCATGACGACTGTGTCCCATAGAGGGGTGAATAAGGATACTGTAGTCCACAAACGGCTAGGGTTTTCTTAAGATTGTCTGGGGTGTAGGGGATGGCGGCATTCTCCATAGGGCTCAGTCCACAGTTGCGGATTTCTGGTCCCCCTCAAAATCTTTGAAGTTAATATTCCACCAGGTTTGACCCCATGAGAATTTTTATTGGCTTATTGTTTATTAATATTTGTAATATCATTCAGTTGACTGGTTGATTTGCTTCAAATCAATACATGGTATTTTGCCAGTTAGATTGGCCAATGCTTCTCTATGAAGATGGAAGTGCGAAAGTGTGGCTGTGAATTGGGGCCTTTTTCTGCTTGCGAGCACATGGTATATTTTGCAGTGGGGAAATGAGCTTGAAATCCGCGTGGGCGACCACCGATTTTCTTTGCCAATTTTTGTTGATCCTTCGACTGGGCACAGTGTCGGTGAGTTTCAAAGCAATCGATTGTCAAGTTTTTTCTGTGATGGGGAGAGAATATGACCTATTTTGGGCCAAATTTAGAGGATTTTCCTGAAGTTTGGGGCATGTTCAGTAGGGGTTATGGGGACCCTGATTTCGGTCAGCTATGTTTACATCTGTCTCAGCTTCATGGCAAGAGCCTACTCTTTCAGAAAATATATAGTTCTATGTGGGTTCTCTCAAAACACGGTTGCTGTTTGGCATATAATAAACCAGCCTACTGTTTAATTTCAGATGCCTTGGCTCTTCTATAGACTACTACCATAGGTACGCTGTGCCACTTATAATCGCTGCCGGATCGTTTCAAGCCAGCGATGTACATTCTTCCAACTTCGATTATCGTAACGTCACAGGAATCTCTGGGTTCAATTTCTTTAATGATTATGGATTCGTTGATCGGGTGATCTCCCTTGAGAACACAAGCCACCTTGAAATGCGCATCAACGATTGGACTAAAGTCCGTATCTCCTGTGACCACGTGTCTAATATCAGTATAGTCGGCCGGCCAAACAGACGAAAGAGCACTTTCGATGGCATTTTTTGTTAGAAGCTGGCACCCATGTTATATGTCTGCAGAATTCATTCCTGAACAACGTAGGGCCGGATGCCAAGCTCAATTTTTTTTTTTTTCGGACACAGTGGTCAGTTTTGACCACTGGTGGTCCAATTTGGTCATTTTAGAACAATGCCCTATTTGAATCTACAAAACTTGCACCTCCCGAAAATATAATACTTGTGGGCGAGGAAGTGTCTTTAAAGAGTCAGGAGCTTGTTATAATATGAAAATTACATTGAAATATATAGGGGTTCGTGACATAAAAATGCGTTTTTCTCTGAATTTTTGGAAACGACCTGATCAAGGAAGATAATTGTTATTCTATGCATCTCACCACACTGGCAAAACTACAAATCCCATGCTAGATGAATATCCCAAGCCATGCTCTACAACATAGGACCAACAGACATGCATATATCTGCATCTTTCGGACATAGCGGTCAGCTGACCACAGGTGGCCAAATATAGCATTTTTAGAGTAATGTATTACACTAGTCTACTAACTGTTGGCTTTTCTAAAATGTATATACTTGTGAGTATTGGATGTTTTTAAATAGTTAGAAGTTTAATATAAGTTGAAAATTACGTTGAAATACATGGAGATTCGTAGTATATAAAGGCAATTATCTTCTTTATTACAGAAATGGACATTTCCATAAGTATTTCCTAGTCAGAACACGTGCCCTGTTCTGTCGTGGTTGATCCAACATGTTTGCTAATTATAGCTAATGATCGGATTACAAATAAAATTGAGCAGAGTAAAGGCGTCTTCATATTCTCTTAATGCTGAGCCTTTTCTACTTTGATACATCCACTGGGTCTAGAGCACAGTATCAGCGAACGAAAATGACGAACCCTGGAGATAAGGCTGTGAAGAACACAGAAGGACTAGATCTGACAGTGTGCCTGTTTTGCCAGGAGAAGAAAGCTGAACGCTTGCAAACCGGTTCATTTGGAGGAAAAGCTCGGATTTCTGAAGTGATTGCGACAAGACGAAAGTTACAGGACACCAGCTCAGCAATCTTTCTGGATAATTTGAGTAAAATTTCTGAGACACAATTGAATTCAAGCGAGATACATTGGCATAAATCTCGTTATTGTAACTTTACGTCTGAAGCAGAAACAGAGCTCAACATCAGATGGTGGAGGTGAACCATCTGGCGAAACATCATCAGGCACGTCATGTCGCTGGTCCCTTCAGATGGATTCAGGACAATGTATGTTATTTTCAGCATCATGATGGTCGAAAAATGCACAATGTGGCTACAATGTCGCTGTCCGATAAAATTTTGTTACTAGCTAAAGATGATCTAACGATGAGAGTCCGGCTAGCTAATATTGTTGACCTAGTGGCAGCTGAAGGGAAATATCATTTAAAATGTTGCGTTGAGTTTGAGCGACGCATGGTGAAAACGCAATAAAAAGAGTCCACAGAGAGCGCGACTGACAAGGTATTGGAGAAACTTTGTTTGGAAATGCAGACTAGATTATCTCTGGGTCATGTCTACGACATGGGAGAAGTTTGGAAGAAGTACCAGCGGGTTTATGAAGCAGAAACTACCACCCCACCATGTCGGTATCTGTCGAGACGGCAATCTTTCTACGATGACGTCAGTAAACTGATTGGTTGGAAGGCCAGTTTCGTGCGTCCGTTGGATCCACAATCGTGTCTTCTGATGTATCCCGGCGAGCAATCGGAGTTTGTCATAGCAAGGAATCTTGCAACATCGGGCCTGTCATCGGAGTCTGAAGATGATGTTGAACTCCCAAATATATTTAAAGGACACGACAACAGCCTGCATGAGCTAATTCATACTGCCATGGAAATAAGAATGGATTTAGATAATACCCCTGGCCACACCTCTTCCTGGACAGGAATTGACCAGGAACATGTGGAGATGGTAATTTCAGAGAGTCTATATTTGTTCATTGGCGTGCTGATGGGGGAACACCAGTACTGGAGCAAGATGTGGATGAAATAAGCCGTTTCTAAAAACCGGAAGCTTACGCCAAAGCATATAAGTTTGTGACTGTCTCTCCATCAGGCTACCAGATCTGAGACACTGGTTGACCTATTTCATTCTGCAGGTAACACGATTGGCATTGAATATTGCTTGCAATCGATGTACCAATACGCCGGATGGTGTCCATGCCAATCGTATTACCTGCAGAATGGAATAGGTCAACCAGTGTCTCAGATCTGGTAGCCTGATGGAGAGACAGTCCCAAACTTACATACTTTGGTGTAAGCTTCCGGTTTTTAGAAACGACATACGCGATATCTTGAGCCAAGTTACAAATTGCACCTTTTCGTGATTGATCCTGACTGATTTCATCCACATCTTGCTCCAGTACTGGTGTTCCCCCCCATCAGCACGCCAATGAACAAATATAGGCTCTCTGAAATTACCATCTCCACATGTTCCTGGTCAATTCCTGTCCAGGCAGAGGTGTGGCCGGGGGTATTATCTAAATCCATTCCTATTTCCATGGCAGTATGAATTAGCTCATGCAGGCTGTTATCGTGTCCTTTAGATATATTTGGGAGTTCAACGTCATCTTCAGACTCCGATGACAGGCTCGATGTTGCAAGATTCCTTGCTATGACAAACTTCGATTGCTCGCCGGGATACATCAGAAGACACGATTGTGGATCCAACGGACGCACGAAACTGGCCTTCCAACCAATCAGTTTACTGACGTCATCGTAGAAAGATTGCCGTCTCGACAGACACCGAGATGGTGGGGTGATAGTTTCTGCTTCATAAACCCGCTGGTACTTCTTCCAAACTTCTCCCATGTCGTAGACATGACCCAGAGATAATCCAGTCTGCATTTCCAAACAAAGTTTCTCCAATACCTTGTCAGTCGCGCTCTCTGTGGACTCTTTTCATTGCGCTTTCATCATGCGTCGCTCAAACTCAACCCAACATTTCAAATGATATTTCCCTTCAGCTGCCACTAGGTCAACAATATTAGCTAGCCGGACTCTCATCGTTGGATCATCTTTAGCTAGTAACAAAATTTTACCGGACAGCGACATTGTAGCCACATTGTGCATTTTCCGACCGTCATGATTCTGGAAAAAACATACATTGTCCTGAATCCATCTGAAGGGACCAGCGACATGACGTGCCTGATGATGTTTCACCAGATGGTTCACCTCCACCGCCTGATGTTGAGCTCTGTTTCTGCTTCAGACGACTCAGTCGATTTTCAGACGTGAAGTTACAATAACGAGACTTGTGCCAATGCATCTCGCTTGAATTCAATTGTGTCTCAGAAATTTTACTCAAATTATCCAGAAAGATTGCTGAGCTGGTATCCTGTAACTTTCGTCTTGTCGCAATCACTTCGGAAATCCGAGCTTTTCCTCCAAATGAACCGGTTTCCAAGCGTTCAGAATTCTTCTCCTGGCAAAACAAGCACACTGTCAGATCTAACCCTTCTGTGTTCTTCCTCTTGAATACCTTCACAGGCTTAACTCCAGGGCTCGTCATTTTCTCTGATACTGTGAATGTATCAAAGTAAGAAAAGGCTCAGCATTAAGAAAATATGATGACGCCATTACATCGCTCAATTTTATTTGTATTTCGATAATTAGTTGTAATTAGCAAACATGTTGGATCAACCACGACAGAACAGGGCACGTGTTCTGACTAGGAAATTCTGATGGAAATGTCCGTTTCTGTAATAAAGAAGATAACTGCCTTTATATACTACGAATCTCCATGTATTTCAATGTAATTTTCAACTTATATTAAACTTCTAACTATTTAAAAACATCCAATACTCATAAGTATATACATTTTAGAAAAGCCAACAGTTAGTAGACTAGTGTAATACATTATTCTAAAAATGTTTTATTTGGCCACATCTGGTCAGCTGACCGCTATGTCCGAAAGATGCAGATATATACATTTCGGTTGGTCCTATGTTGTAGAGCATGGCATGGGATATTCATCTACCATGAGATTTGTAGTGTGAAATGTTTTGCCAGTGTGGTGCGATGCATAAAAAAACAATTATCTTCCTCGATAAGGTCGTTTCCAGAAATTCAGAGAAAAAGGCATCTTTAAGTCACGAACCCCTATATATTTCAATGTAATTTTCAAATTATAACAAGCTCTTGACTCGTTAAAAACACTTCCTCGCCCATAAGTATTATATTTTCGGAAAGCGCAAGTTTTGTAGATTCAAATATGACATTGTTGTAAAATGGCCAAATTTGACCCCCAGTGGTCAAAACTGACCATTGTGTCCGAAAAAAGCATATTTGGGCTTGGCATGCGGCCCTGTCGTGTAGAGCATAGACTGGAGTACTTATCCAGTATGGTTGCCAGCTTCTAACATAAAATGCCATCGGGACGTTTTTTAAGCACTCTTAAGCAGGCTGGCCGGCCGACTAGAACGGAAAGACCTTGGTCTGTACTCGTCGAATCGGGTACTGGGCTGGGTTTTTCTCCAAGGCTCTGATGTGCCCCAACTGTACACCTGGGCTCGGTTTCACTTTGCGTACAAACAGCCATGCCTCTTGGATGACAATTTTATACTCGAGGTCCTCACTCGGGGCCATCAAGGCAAACGCAGGCGTTGCGCGCACTAGTCGTATTTTGACAGGTACTCCATTCAAGATGTATCAGTCCTGCATGAATAAGTCCGCATGTAGACGTCCCATCATATCGACCGATTGACTCTCTGCTGTGAAATCCACTCTCTCCGTGTAGCCGACATTATCAGGACTCGCTTCCATCTTCCCTGGGGTAACTCGGTAGAACAACGGGGCTGTCAAATACGACTTTTTAGCGTCACGCCCGTAGGATAACAGTGTTTCGATGTAGGCTCGGTACGGGTACGTGTTCGTCGAGGCGCTGACCAGTTTATCACTCAGGGCTATATCCACTTGCTGGAATAGCGAATGAAGCCAGAGATTCACTGGACCCACGGGTGCATCTGCTTTGAGGACTGACCCATCTTTATTGGTGATTTTAGCTTTCACGTATAGGTACGTATGGGCTAAATCCAGGTAGGTCATATCTGCGTTGGTGATGGTGAATTCAATGGGGCCTGTGGCTGTAATGCTGGAAAGGGGCAGATGTTCCACCCATTGACCCTCTTCGGCACTGGTCTGAGTAGGTGGGACGGTCCATAAATCAAATTCACTGTTGGTAGAAGGACACGACTCGACATGGATGAAAGCCATCTTTAAGAAAAGATATTCCGGGTCTTCGATGTGCGTCGTCGCTTGGTCGGTCGTCGACTGGTGCGTGGTCTCGGTGGTGCAGGTCATTTATTCCCTACGGTGCGTTGTGCTTTGGCGACCAAGACGCCTCCTGCTTCTTTGGCTCGACGTTTCAGTGCTTCTTTGGGTGCCGCACCGCCCAAGACATCACCCGCCACTTGCAGTCCACTGCGTACCGCTTGTTTGCCGATCGCTTTGACCCCACGCGTCACCAAGGGCAGGAACGTTTTGACGATGCTCCCGAGTATGTTCCCCAGCCCATGTCCTCGTTGCCTGCGTGTACCTGCAAAGACAGGAAAGCTACCCCCGGCTTGTTTGGTGTAATGATCGACGTAACTGGCTCTATGGCATTGATAAGGCACCTTCATTATGCGAAGTGAACCGCTCGGACTTGACGGAAATGAAGTGTCAGCACCACTTTCCCACGCTCGAATGCAATCGGTTGACCGGAGTCGTCTCTTATATCGATGACGATGGAGCTAATATCGGTCTGACTGACCGGTAGATAAACGATGTGCCTGAAACTATGGGTGACTTGAGCTCCATACTTGCCTTTCACCGGGCAGACGCGCAGTAGAGGTACGTTGCTGTCTCTGACAATGTGTGCATCGACCACGTCCGAGTAGACGTACAGACCATACATACCACCACGCATGTCCATCGGGATGTGGGCTCTCTCGCCGGTGGGGCCAGCGTACCCCGGTAGATTGAGACCCAGCATTTGCTGTAGGGTAGGACTGAGTTCAACACTCACGTTGGGGCTGAGCGTGAGATTGGCCTTGTCGTTGTGTGCGTTGTAATCGAAGTCCACATGATTTTTGAAGGGGAAAGATTTTATGGGTTTTGAAGTATTCGTGACGTCTCGTAGAGACTTATAATGCATCAGACTTCTCAGTCCACCCATGAACTCCTTGGGGGTATCGTATTGACCTTCGGGTAGTTTGAGTCGAGTTTCTTGTCCTTCGTAGGTCAACTCGTACCATACTTCATTGGCTCGCACGTTGTACCACGAGTAAGGGTATTGGATATCCACGAGTCCACATTCCCAGCGTCCAGGTAAATGCAACGGTTGCGGTAACTGGGTCACGTACTTGGTCAAGGTGTTGTCAGGAAACACATCAGCCGAGCTGTTACTGGGTAGGGTGAGGTAAAACATGACGACTGAGCTTTCCTGCTGCTGCTGTTGGTTTTAATACTTCTCCCAGCCCTTGGGCGCTAATCGTCGTGATGGTCGCGGTGACTTAGATCTTGGTGGTTGCAGGGGGTGGTGTGGTAAAAGGGATGAAAAAGTAGGTGCCCGTCGTGGTGGTGTTTTGGGGGGTGACTCCGTTTCCCACTCCTGGTGTGGTGAGAGTCATCGTGCACGACTGTGGGGCATTGCTGCATACGCTGCCTGCCATTCCCCGTAACACCACACGACTCGGGCAATGGGTGGGGTGATCATGCTGTCGGCGTGTTGAAGGAGCTTCCGGACGAAGTGCGTTTTGCCGTTACCCGTCGGTCCTGCGATGACGCAAGTGAAGTGATGCTGCCAACGGGGGTCCATGGTTGGAGGTGTATCCGCTGTCGTGGTAATCCGCTCTTGTAAATTTCGTACGAGTGAACTGGAGTGGTGGGTACAACGTCGGTCGTCGTTGTCTGTTCACTGCGAGTGATGATAGTGGGTGGTACAACGTCGGTCGTCGTTGTCTGTTCACTGTGAGGGATGAAATCCGGTGGGTCTTCGGACGTAGTGGGTGTACTTGGTGTAGATGTTGACTGTATACTCGGTGTGGAGCTCGATGTGGCTTCTACACAGGGTGTGGTGGTGGTGATGACTGGGCTCGATACGGGGTTGGCTGGTGCTCTCTGTAGACCGGTTTCACTGATGGCTGGTGTTCTCAGTTGGTTAGGTAATGTGCTGACATAGGCCACGTCGTAAAACACACCTCCGTACAACACACTCAGCAGGGTTAGCACTATCACCACAAAGCCCACTTGCGCTTTGCGCGTTTTGGGAGACGCTGTGTTCAGAGGCAGCTGCTGTTTGTCCATAGCACTGTGGTCGAACGTGGAATGAAGGATGATGGCTGTGGTGTCTGGTTTTATAATGATTTCACCTGATTGGCCGCGACCCAGGAATTGAAGGAACTGGGCCAGCCTTGCCATTTGACGAAATGAAACAGTTTGCCACGTCGACGTTCGGTTTTCAAAATCTGCTCCATCGTGCAGTAGTCTTGCCTTGTTTTCACGACAGGCTGTAATTCCATCTCGTAAAACGTGCCTTGCAACGGTTCCCCTTGAAGATCTTCCAGTTCATAGACTCGCTGCTGTTGGGGTAGGCGCCGTTTAATCAGGAAGTGCTCATCGCTCCAGTTGGGCAAGTAACTTTTCTGGAACTTGCCCTTGACTTTACTGATCCGTACAGGGTCCCCGACCTTGTACACCGCCTTCGACGTTCGCTGCGATTGTATGGGGTACAAGACACGCCGGACTTGGGCTTCATTGCGTTGGGTCACGGTAATGGAGGCTCTCTGTATACTCCGGTGATAGGCTCGATTGTAACCACTCATAAGTTTCGGGAGAACATCGATGTACCGTCTTGTATTCTTATAGGTGAAATATTTATACATGCGGCCTTTGAATGTCCTGTTGAACCTTTCCACCACGGAAGCCTTGGTCTCGTTGTAGGTATGGAAGAAGAAGACCTTCTGTTTCTTGAGAAAGGCTTGGAACGGTCTGTTGAGGAATTCTGTGCCTTCGTCGGTTTGCAAATACAAAGGCTTGCGCCCGGTCTTGAAGATGTCTTTGAACGCCGCTATGATATTCGCCCCCGTTTTCGTCCGGATGGATACCACCCACGCATACTTCGATAGGATATCGATGCACGTCAAGATATACCGATTCCCATCGTTGTGTTTGGCAAAGGCGCTCATATCGACCAAATCCGCTTGCCACTGGGCATCCATTCCTCCCACGATGACCCGGTTCCGTAGAAAATGGCGACGGACAGCTCGATGTAAGGTATAGGTGTCTTGTTTTCTTAACCAATCTCGGACTTGGGCACGTTGTATTCCCTGGGGTTTGGCCGCTCGATAGAGAGCCGACAATGCACAATACGCCGCCGGACTGTCGGGACTGTAGTATAAGTTATCCAACACCTTCTCCCAGCGCTTCATGGTGACAAATGATGATGGACCCTGGCTCTATCGTTTATTTATAACGGGTATATCTTGGGCCGGAGTTTCTTCTAATTTTCTTCGTTGGGTTCCACAGTGTCCATGGTAAATGACCAGTCCAACTCGTCTGATGACCGCTTGATAAGCACTTGATCCACATCTACCACGGCATCTTCCAATGCAGACCATAGATCAGGGTGAAGGGTAAAATGCACTGTACCCCCATCTAGCCGAGCCAATTGAGCAAGGAAAGGGCCGCGTCGGATGTACACATCGTGACACAAGTGGATGAGGTCGCCGTCCAGTTCACCAGACAACACCCGTTTGAATTTGGTCCAGCCCTCCCGGGACAGACGAATGTGGGCCGGGCACGGTTGTGTAGGGTCCGCATCACAGATGTCTCCCACCTCCTCCATGATATCGACCTTATCCGCATACACGTGCAGGAAAACGTCGGGGGTCAAGCTGAGATACGCCAGTATTATATGCTCCGTCATGGTCAGTACGTGAATGGTACAAGATTTGACTGTCTCTCGTATTTATAGGGAGAACCTCGTGAGATCAAAGGATCGGGTGGTCATGTCACTGGGCTGACTGAATCTAGCCGGGTGATCAATGGCATCGTCGTCTGGTTCATTGCTAGACAGTTGTTCATTGGGTTCAGCCAGCGCGTTCTCAATAGCACGAGCCCACCCCAACTGGTCTGATGACCGCTCGTCCGGTGTAAACAGCTGGTCCACAATAGGCACCACTTTCTCCAAGGCTGTCCACAGGTCAGGGTCTAGGGTGAAGCTTTGCCTAGGATCGTGGTAACGCCCCACACGGGCAAAGAAGGGTCCACGGTGTACGTAGTTGGCGTTCTCGAGGTGGACGAGGTTTCCGTCGAGCTTACCGCTCAACACCCGTTTAAATTTGGCCCAGCCATCACGATGTAGGGTAACCGTAGTGGATGTGGACTCCGAACCCCACCCACAGACATCCCGATCTTCCATGATGGTGACTTTATCTTCATAGACGTGTAACCCCACCTGGGGTGTAAGGGGCAGGATGGCTCGTAGGACTGGTGACATGGTTGACCCAATGACGAAGGGTGAATGACGCACACTGTGTCTGTCTCTCGTATTCATGGTGAGGTCCCACTGTCAATGCCGCAGCGCCAGGGTGAATAGGGCACAGACCATGACTAGGCCAACCAACCGTCGCTGATTCCGGCGTGAGCGCTCGTGGTCCATAGCCCGGGCATCAAGGATGGCTGTCATAGTCCAGTAGTGGTGAGTGATGGCACACCTCTCCATCGAGTGCATTCTTTCGAGGACCGCTTCTGTGAACTCTTTCAGGATCTGGCGTTGCCCCTCGTTGTCGTCGCCATCTGCAAACATGCACCGAGCCACTGCTCGGTAACCCGTGAATGAATTAACCACGGTGGCATGCTGTAAAATGCGAGTCGCATAGGGCTGGATCTCCGTCATGGCTCTGCAACCGTAGAAATGAAGGTGTGGGAGCCAGAGGGACGTGTTCCATAGACCATGTCACACATGCGCGCCTAGACGTAGCTCTACGGGTGTAGTCCGTGATACGTACTATTCTGATGGGTTAGCCCAAAAAAGAGAGCAACAACAACACAGATTACAGATCAATCCTTTTATTATGCGTGAATCGGGCTTAACCTGTGAACATGATAGGACATGTACTGACCTGTCTGTGGGGGTTTTCCACAATGTCGTTCACCTTCGTGTCTTTTCGGGTACGTCCGTGTCTTTTCGGTAAAGTCCGTGTCTTTTCGGTAAAGTCCGTGTCTTTTCGGTAACGTCCGTCTCTTTTCGGTAAAGTCCGTGTCTTTTCGGTAACGTCCGTATCTTTTCGGGTATGTATGAGGGTCTTGAGTGGGGCGACTGTATGTGACGAGTTGTATGTGTTTTTCTCGGTGACGTCCGTGTCTATCATCCGGGTACTTCACGTCTGCGCCTGCATTGGGGTATGTATGAGGGTCTTCATGCGCGCGCTGCGGATTCACCCACGCACTTCCGGATAACCCGCGCGCGCTGCGGCATCAGATCACCCACGCGCGCGCGCGCTGCGGCCGGGGCGGGCCCGGCCGGGCCGGGAAAAACCCCGGCGGTTGAACATCCGGACGTCTAAGAGAACATTGGAACTCTTCTGGGATTGGAGGTGAAACCCGGAGGTGACATCACAACCCACGTGTCCTGCGCAGCAGAATGGAAACGACACCCTAGTCTAGTCCCCTCACATAGGCTTCACATGGATACCTCAGTCGACCCCATCGGCCCTCTAGTGGCCCACCTAGACCCCAAAACGTCTATTTCCATAACCTTTGTCCACTGCGCATGCGCAGAGTGACGATATTTCAACCCCGCACTCACCCCTTCAGATTCCCCCTCACATAGGCTTCACATTGATACCTCACTCGATCCAATCGGCCCACTAGTGACTCCCCTAGATCCCAAAACGTCTATTTTCATACACTTTGTCTATTGCGCATGCGCAGAATGACGATATTCCTACCCCACATCCATCCCATAGGTTGCCCCCTCACATAGGCTTCACATTGATACCTCACTCGACCCCATCGGACCATTACTGGCCCACCAACATCCCAAAACGTCCACCCCGTATGGACCTGTACACCCATAGCCATGCAGTATAGGCCTATGGGCCTACCCAGGCCTCGGTGACTTTTTCCAAAAATTTCACCGTTTTGCTGCGGGACCCTTCCCACCGTGTTCTAAATGACGAGACGTGAACAACAAATCCAAGCAACCCATATCACAAAGAACGTGTGTACATTTCCCAGGTTGGACCTATACCCCCCATATAGCCAGTATGAGACTATATGGGTTATATGGTACTTTTCCAAAAATTTCACCGTTTCGCTCCGAGACCCTTCCCATCGTGTTCTAAATGACGAGACGTGAAAAACAAGACCAAACAACCCATATCACAATGAACGTGTGTGAATTTTCCAGGTTGGACCTATACCCCCCATAGCCAGCCCATAGGCCTATATACAGACCTCGGGGACTTTTTCCAAAAATTTCACCGATTCGCTCCGGGACCCTTCCCACCGTGTTCTAAATGCGATACGTGAAAAACAAGACCAAACAACCCATATCACAATGAACGTGTGTGAATTTCCCAGCTGGAATATATTCGAACGCGTGTGATCTATCTATTGCTATATAAACTGACATACAATTTTGTTACCGAACCACGTCGGAGTAGAATAGTCTTCAGACTCCCATGAACTATAGTTCAGTTATTTCTTATCCGATTCATGATGTTAATATAAATACGACCGAGGGATGGTTCTCTCTCCTGTGAATCATGTGGACTTTTCCCATATCTATCTAATTCATATTATGACATCAGTATTACCTAATATAACTCGACTATGATTTCATGATGGTGATTAAAAGGTATTCAAAGGCGTGAGTTTCACATTTGCAGGTCGTTTCGTTCGAAACTTTTTTTTTTCGAATGTATGCGGGATATTAGAAAACACAAAATATCTTACGGAAGAACTTGGTGCGGAGGAACATATCGTACAGAAATAAAGCATAAATGGTGTTCATATGAACAGTCACAATTAAAGCGTGACTGAGATACATCAAACTCTAGATAACGACTTTACAACGAAAATCATGTGGATTATTCGAATGGCAAATAGATGATTCGGGAACACCACGTGGATTCTGCCGCGAGCTTGGAGTGCGGAATATCAATATCAGTTTTAATTTAAAACCATTCGTGTGAGACGAAATGCGTAGTACCACTATAACGTTCCCAGTAACAGTAGATACATTCGCGTGTGAACCGGGGCGGAACGCCGGAAGTCGAACATCGCCAGGGATTCAGCAGTAGTTTATTGCATGTTTAAGCTTATTATTTATACCATATGTTGGGTCTAAACATAGAATTAATGTCACGTTCAAAGGGCAAATTGATAATTCGAGAACAACGCCCGGAATTCGGAGCGAACGTAAAACGCGACTTGAAAAGATCATTCGAGCGAAACGCCGGAGCTCGAACTCCGCCTGGAATTTTCCGCTAGCGTAACACGTGCAAATGCAGTCCGCCTTGTCAACCCGCGCCCTCAGGCTATCACCTTCTATATTTAGCCGACCTAATTAACTTATGAAACGTCCACGGTCTATTATGTTCTAAATTTAGCCGATCTAGTTAGGTAAGCGTGACGTCATGTCGAGCACCTCAGCAGCCCCACAGCTCCACAGTGGATTATAAGCCCCGCATTTACACTACTTTGAGGGTACCGAATATATATATATTCGATCAACAACCCTGCACAGCCCAACGCGGCTTGTGGTCTGATACATTTCGGCAGCTCTTTCCTCGTGGTCTGATACATTTCGGCAGCCTATTCCTCGGCTGCCTTTAGTATATGTGCTGCAGAAATAGTCTATTGATAGCATCAGTTCTTTGGGTGGTGAACATAATTTTACAATCTAATGTCACTAATAATATATTTAATCTCACACAGATACCAATGTGTATGGAATACTTCCTCTGTCGGATGAATATCAACTCGAGTGGTTAAAAGTCCAATGTGAGGAATACCTGGTAAATGGACTATGGCGGATCCCTTATACCCCGGATGTTGTGATGGAACACTTGTACCTGGCCGAACGTCATAACCTACAGCGACTGGAGATGGCTTGTCAAACGGCCTGTCATAAAATATCCTTGGTAAATCTACAAAAGACGGAATCATTCAGCAGAATAACAGAGAGTGTCCGCTACAGGCTCCTTGAAAGTAAGCTGAGAGAAGTTGAAACAAGCAACGGCCGAACTATGGCGGGGGGATTCTCATTCGGCAAACGGTGAATGTGTAAATACTATGGTCTCCCCCAAGAGCAGACAAGGAAAATTTTGGTCCCCTTCCCCCCCCCCCCCCCCCCCCCCCAATGCAAAAAAAGAACCTATATCATGATGATGAAATACAAGATGTGGACACTTGAGCAACTAAGAAAATCTAGTGTGATGATGATGCTAATGCAAGTACATGTATATGCAGTCATTAAAAATAGTCAAAAGTCGACATGCAGTCTCCTGTGCACTGTTCTTTCAGATCTTGTCCGTCCTGTAATAATAGAACTTGGAAGTTCATCAACTCCCTCCTCCTCTTCTTCATGTCCTATCACATGGGTGACATCGAAAACATCACTCTCTTCACTGTCACTATCCTGAACACTTTCTTCACTGCCAGAATCTTCACTGGTATTGTCATCTTCTTCACTGTCACTATCCTGAACACTTTCTTCACTACCAGAATCTTCACTGGTATTGTCATCGTCTTCACTGTCACTATACTGAACACTTTCTTCACTACCAGAATCTTCACTGGTATTGTCATCGTCTTCACTGTCACTATCCTGAACACTTTCTTCACTACCAAAATCTTCACTGGTATTGTCATCGTCTTCACTGTCACTATCCTGAACACTTTCTTCACTACCAGAATCTTCACTGGTATTGTCATCTTCTTCACTGTCACTATCCTGAACACTTTCTTCACTACCAAAATCTTCACTGGTATTGTCATCGTCTTCACTGTCACTATCCTGAACACTTTCTTCACTACCAGAATCTTCACTGGTATTGCCATCTTCTTCACTGTCACTATCCTGAACACTTTCTTCACTACCAGAATCTTTCTCAAAGTCATCCCTAACTTGACTTCCTGTGAAGTCTTTCTGTCCATCGCTAATCCCTGGATACATAGACATGGTCAGCAAACTCCGCATTAGCGCACACAAACTTCACATCCAAACAGGATGATAGTGTAATATGTGCGACTGAACATCTGTGTTGACACTTCCATACACATTCTTGAATTGCATGCTGTTGTTGTTGTTGCAACTTGTGCTCTTCGCGTGTGTTACTGTGCTATTATAGTGACATAAATCTACCTGGATTGTGACTTCCCGAATTGGACCATTTACAATTTAAATACCTGATGTGACTTTGTATATAGTGCCTGTATTAGATCTCTCAAACTACTGTGGTATACTGTTCGATTCCGCCTTCCCCTCGCCCGTGTGGCCATGTTGTTTTTGCCGGTCTGTCAGACCTTTGACAAGTTTAAGGTCATGATGACTCCAGTGTTATATTTTTGTGTTTGAGCATCAAGCTCTGTGTTTAATGACATATTTTACTGTAACTATATGTTCTCTTGTATTTTATAATTAATGTGGAATTATATGACATGGAAATTGTAAGTTTGCAGCAGAAAATGCATGCACTATATTTTTTGGTTTTTCCCTACTCACGTAGCAGGAACTGTACGGAAATTTCGACTGCTGTCAACTTAGGAGTTAATGACCGCCTTAGTGAATATTATCGTGTAATAATTTTTCGATGTTTAGTTTTAGACCGTCAATCAAAAAACCGAGCGGCGAAGCCGCGAGGTTTTTTGATGAGGTCTAAAACTAAACATCGAAAAATTATTACACCATAATATTCACTAAGAAGGTCATTAACTCCATTCTAACATGCACAATGATAACTATTTCCTCATTTCATAAGCGGAATGGCAAATTTTCTGCAAATTTATCCCGTTTTGATGCAAGATTTTCGTGACTGGTTTGCAGCACGCGCGAGCTGCAGCTGTGTGAACTCTGCCTACTGCGCAGTGAATGAACCAATCGTTGCTCAGCTTTGTAGCACTGCGTCACAAGAATGAGACGTCACCAGTTCGGCACGTGAATGAAACAGATCACAACAAACAAAAGAAGATTATCGTGTGATAATCTCCGTATGTTTTGAGGTCTGGACCAATCAGCGCACGGCTATAACGTGGTGCATGTTGCTATAACACTTCGTTAAATGGACTAAAGTAAGTATAATTTTTATACGCCCGCCAAAAGGCGGACGTATTATGTGATGGCGGTTTCCGTCCGTCTGTCCGTGTGTCCGTCTGTCCGTGCGGACCAGCGTCCGTCTGTCCGTCCCCCGTGTCCGGTCTATATCTGGGACAGTTTTCTATCTACATTTCTAATTTTTGGTGAGTGGATACCCTACGGGGAGACGGTGTGTCGCGTACCAAAATGAAGGTCAAGGTCAGAGGTCAAAGGTCACTGGCCTAAAAAGCAGGAAATCACTGAAGTGTTCGTGTCCGGTCTATATCTGTTAACGTTTTCTATCGACAGTTGCAATTTTTTGTGAGTGGATACGCTACGTGGAGACGATGTGTCGCGTACCAAAATTGAGGTCGATGTCAGAGGTCAAAGGTCACTGTTGCCTAAAATCAGGAAATCATTGACAGTTTTCTATCTACAGTTCTAAATTTTGGTGAGTGAATGTCCTAGGGGGGAATGATGTGTTGCATACCAAATGTAGGTCGAGGTCAGAGGGTAAAGGTCAGAGAGACCGAAAAATCAGGAAATCATTAAAAATTTCTAATTTTTTGTGAGTGGATTCAGTAGGGAGAAATGAAGTGTCGCATACCAAAATATAGGTCAAGGTCAAAGGTCACTGTGACCCAAAAATCAGGAAATAATTAAAACTAACATTTTTTGTGTCAGTAGATACATTAGGAGGACACGATGTGTCACATACCAAAATGTAGGTCAAAGGTCAGGTCACTGTGACCCAAAAATCGTGAAATTGTTAAAAATCATGATTTTTTGTGTCCATTGAGAAATTATGGGGAGATGGTTTGTCATGTACCAAAATTTAGGTCAAGGTCAATAGTCAAGGTCACTGACCCCAGAATAAAGAAATCTTCGAAAATTATTTTTTTTTGTCAGTAGATACATTAGGGGAACATGATGTGTCACGCACCAAAATGTAGGTCGAGGCCGAACGTCAAGGTCACTGTGACCCCCAAAATCATGAAATTCATAAAAATCATGAATTTTTGTGCTCACTGATACATTGACAGAAGACGATGTGTCGTGTACCAAAATTTAGGTCAAAGGTCAAGGTCACTGACTCCAAAATCAACAAATCATTGAGTCACATTTTCATATGCCTGTCGAAGACGAGGTCATGTAATGCGATGTTTCTTTCTGTCCATTCATCCATTAACATTTGTTGTCCATGCGATATCTCTAGTTTCAAGGTATGGAGTGGTATCAAATACCTTACTCGCATGGTGAAGAGGAGCCATACATCAATTTATCAATGGTCAAGGTCAAGGCCATGCATCAATTTATCAAAGGTCAAGGTCACAGTCCCCCAAAACTGAATCAAGTTTAGCTGACTATATGTGTTAGGTTTGAATATTCAGAGGTCTCTCCCTAATGTATACAGCATTTGTCCTGTGGTGTTGTCTCCCATGTTTGAAACAGCTACATTTAGTTGAACTGTTGTGAAATAGAAACCATACATTTACTAAGTTAACGGGGAGAGGGCTCCTTTATGAACTTCATACCTGTTTATCAACTCAAGAACAATAGTTTACTTCATCACTTTCTTCATCCTTCATGAAAATTCTCTCGTCTGAAAGAAATCCGTTTGCAGGAAAACTACTATTTTCTTGTGTTTGACTATTGTCGATTTCAGTGTTGGATATGTGACCTCTCGATTCTTGCTCCACGGTCAACTAGTTTCCAAGAGTTAAGCTCATTTTAGTTTATCATTCAATTTTAGATGTGATATATGTTACATTCTCAGAAGCACAAAATTGCAGACCTTTCTCTGGATTGGTAGCTACCAATTGGAATCAAGGCTATTAAGCAACCTTGAAATTTGGACCAATGTAATTCCAGATATACGGGCGTATATTGAAGCCCTTTGGGCTCTTGTTATGGTATGATATTCTACAGTAAAAACGCTCCTCGGTGCACTATGGGAGCCACCGAATTAAATCATATTTCTATATGTAAACAGTGAAAGAACTTGCATGAACAGAATGGCCCACCACTATCTGTCATGTCTGTAGCTACCGTGTTGCTAAATGTCAAAACAGTCAGAGCGGTTTTTATTGTGACTTTTGTTGTAAATATTAAATGTATCTGGCAAATCTATGAGAAAAACGCTCCTTATATTTGCTATAAGCTCCTCTCATTACCTGTTGGTTTATTATATAATTGATGTTAAATTTTGAAGTAGTTCCACACAGCTTTCTACTAGGCGGAGTATCTCGCTTTTGATTGGATAACGGATGTCACATGACTTTTGTTGATAAATACGGGTGCAGAGAGGCAGTGTACGTCCGTTTGCTCCCAGTTCTCTTCAGGTACGGATGGACCATTTAACATGGGTCCTGGAATTTACCCATTACGAGCCATATTACAGCAATACATCATATATGGAATTATATATGGCCGAGAAGAATAACATGTGGCCTATATACTAGTATGTATTGTGAATGAGACATATACAGGCATCATAGTGGGTCTTATGGGGCTATAACCTGAAGCAATGTTATCTCATACTGCCTCTCACCCATGTCTGCAAGGTTATGTGATATTATTAAACAAGCTGCACCCCATGGAAGGAATCACTGCCTAGCATAGGATATCCATACCATATTACTGTGGTTATTACTGCGATATATTGAAATTTAGGGCATGCTATAACAAAAGAATAAAGACAGTTGGTTTTGTTATACTTTATTCATGACTTGGGAGTTGTTACATGTACCGTACTGTATCATGGAAAGAAACTTGAGAAAGTGATAAGTTGATAGTGATAGGTCCGCCTCATCGGTCCTCCGCGTCGGGCAGTCCACTACTTGTAATAACAAATTAGTATGCAAATGAACCACAACTCCATCAACCGAAGGAATGTAACTGGTTCATCTGAATCTGAATACAGGAAATATCTACCGATCATTTTACCCGGTACTGGTACCCTATATATGGAATTGGGCCCTACCAATGGGATACTCTAAGGAATCTAGTACAACAAACATGACGTGCTTACCGAGATCAGGTGTGTAAATGTTGACGTTGTGCGGAGCGAGTGTACAAAAGATTGCCTGATCAAGGGAGGTAATCCATCGTCATCATCTCAGATATCGGGCTGGTATGCACCAGCAAAAATAGCTCTAACCACTTACCATTAAAGAAGTCAATAGCTGCATATTACTGGTTCGGTTAACCCTGGACAACTATTCGTAACTCAGACCCAAAAATCGTTACTGTTATTATACGTAGAGATCACGGAGAGATCTACACTGGTATCAGGTCATAACCCCAAGTATTATTATTATATCTTCACGTTTACGTCTTGAACACGTCACATAAATTACAATGGTGTCAGAAGTGGGATACTAATAAAAAATTAGTATTCAGTACATTATGGCTGACAGTCCTGACTTAGAGGTAACGGTACAGGAAAGGGATAATACAAATCAGGCTGCTAAAGAAGTTCCTGATTCGTCGGACGACGAATATCAGGATTCAGTACAATCTGAGGGTGGCGATAATGCTGATACTATTGGGTAGGGAAAGATAGATGAACGCACAGTTCCTAATAGGCGCCCAGGTCATGCCGGTGGTAATAGACGAGCTGCACCTGAAATGGCACATTCACGTGACTTTTGGTCAGATAACAGTCATGGTGACTATGCATCAGGGAGGGGTGGGGAACGTAGTGCAGTAATAAAGATGAAGCCCGATCCGTATGACGGGAAACATGACTGGGAAGAACATTACATCACATTTTATGGACTGCGCTGAACTTGGGCTATGGACGCCACGTGAAAAAGTATTAGCTCTGGCTGCGAGCCAGAACTTTTTATATTGGGCTCACAGAGGATGAAAAGCGTAGCTTTTCTATTTTGGCTATCCGACTGGAAGAACGGTTTGGTAGCAGTCGCCAACAAAACAAATGGATCACTAAAGTAGAGGGGAGGGTCCGTCAAGTCGAGGAATCTGTGGCCGCTCTTGGTGACCACTTACGACAAATGGCGCAGAAAGCATACCCACTTCTCGGGGTTCGAGCACAAGAGGCTTTGGCGCTCAATCAGTTATATAAGAGCGTCTCAGTGGAAATGAAATGTAGATGCTTTGATAAATCTTGTAGGACAGTCTCTGATGCGGTGGACGTTATTGAACGTTACGAGGCACTAGTTGGGGAAAAAGAAAGAAAGAAAATGTTAGCAGTTAGGGTGGTAACTGGTCAAGAATGTGAACCTAAGCAAAAGGAACCCAAAGTAAGTGAAGCTGACAAGGAAGCTGTACAAGCTATCTTACAGAGATTGGAAAAATTAGAAGGTGGCAGTGGGTCGAAATTTAAAGGCAACACTAATTCCAGTTACCGTAATAGGAGCGGCCGTACTTCTAATTACAGGCAGGCAGATGGAAACTGTTACATTTGTGGCGCTTCCGATCACTACTGCAAAATTTGTCCGCAAAGACACACAAGGCCCTCTACTGCCCCTGTGAGTCAACCAGCTCAACAGGGAAACGCGAACCCGTCTCACTTGTAGGCCGGAGGAAGACGGGTGGGGAGAGGCCTGAATCGAACAGTTTAGAAGAATCTCATGTTAAAGAGAGTGATGAAAATAACGCATCCAGTGGACAAAGAAGCACTATACGAATGTGTCAACTTGGCGATAAAATTGACAAATGGGATAATGGCTTATTCGTGGCATCTAGCATAGATGGACTGAGTGAATCACTACACTTACTAGTTGACAGTGGATCCACTAAGACGCTGCTATCGTCAGAAGTCTTTAACAGCATACCAGCGGAATCACGTCCTGAGCTACAGATTATGTCAGGCAGTATCCAAGGAGCTAACGGAGAAAGATTGAATCTGTATGGTGCAGCTGATACGATTGGGAAGTAAAAGGTACACACACAAAATGGTAGTTTGTGATGTAACTGTACCAGCGATACTGGGCCAAGATTTCCTATTACGACATGTATCGAGGATCGAATACAAGTGGTTAGAATTAGACATGAAGGAAATTCCATACCATGTTGGATTGATGGAGAGGCCCAGATGAGCTGCCTTGTGCAAGTCAGGCATACTACTACAGTACCTGGAAATTCTGTGAGATGGACACCTGTACTCGTACAGAGTGAATGTTTGGCTACTTCGGGAATAGTTGAACCCTCTGTAGATTTGCTTATAGACAAAGGTGTCCGATTGGTGAATGGGATAGTGGATACACGGTCATCAGACTTGTCATTACAGCTTATCAATCATAATAGGGAGGATGTTACCCTATATCCGGGAATGAGACTCGGGACATGTGAATCTCTTTACGAGGTTGAGGATACAAGTGAGTCACATTGTGCAGCAACCGGTGAGGCTAATCACTCTACTCAAAGTGATACTTTATCAGAGCATTTACAAGACCTTATGGCTCGAAGTTCCACTCATCTATCTAATTCTGTCAGCTAGCAAAACTCCTGATCAAATATCAATCGGTATTTGCAAAATCATCAAGTGATCTTGGCTGTACTAACAGAGTAAAACAAAAAATAAATACCGGAAATACAGCGCCGATAAGGCAACCGCTCAGGCGACTCCCATTAGGAAAACATGCCATTGAGAAAGAGGAGATTGAGAAAATGAGGGAACGCGGTGTTATTGAACCATCAACCAGTGCCTGGGCTTCGCCTATAGTACTCTGTACAGAGGAAGATGGGTCCACCAGGTTCTGTTGTGATTTTAGAAGGGTTAATGCAGTGACTAAAAAAGATGCATATCCTCTGCCTAGGATCGATGAATGTTTGGATTCTCTCTCCAGAGCTAGATGGTTTAGCTCGCTCGACCTACAGACAGGTTTTTGGCAAATCCCTTTGGACGAAGACGACAAGCAAAAGACAGCCTTTTCAAGGAGACAAGGCTTGTTTAATTTTAATGTCATACCATTTGGTTTGGCAAATGCTCCCTCCACCTTTGAAAGGCTCATGGAGGACGTCTTTCGTGGGTTACAATGAGTGGAATTGATTCTTTACATCGATGATATTTTAATCCTGAGCGATACTTTTGCCCAAGCTTTAGAGAGATTAGAGCGGGTCTTACAACGGTTAAAGGAAGCCAATTTAAAGCTGAAACCCTCAAAGTGTATTCTATTTCAACTATCAACCAAATTTCTCGGGCATATCGTTTCCCATGATGAAGTCCAAACTGACCCCGGTAAACTGTCTGCAGTACAAGAGTGGCCTCAACCTCAAAACGTAAAGCAAGTCAGAAGCTTTTTGGGATTATGCTCCTATTATCGCCGCTTTGTATGCCATTTTGCTGAAATGGCGAGGCCACTCTACAAACTTACGGAAAAGGGAGCTAAATTTAACTGGAATGCCGAGTGTGAACAATCCTTCAACAAACTTAAGGAAGCATTATCAACTCCACCAGTTCTTGCATATCCAGTTCCAAATAAACCATTCATCGTGGACACTGATGCTAGCAATATGGCAACAGGAGCAGTATTGTCTCAGGAACATGACGGGAAAGAGCGAGTCATAGCGTACATGAGTCGATCCTTAAAACAGCACGAACGTGTCACGTGTCACGAGAAAAGAACTTCTCGCTGTCGTGTTGGCACTCAAACAATTCCATCCATACCTATATGGGCAGAAAATCTTACTGAGAACGGATAACGCAGCTGTGAGCTGGATGAAAAACCTCAAACAGTCAACTGGTCAGACAGCCAGATGGCTGGAAATATTAGGCACCTATGACTTAGAAGTAACACACAGAGCAGGTCGTAGTCACGCGAATGCGGATGCACTGTCTAGGAGGCCATGTAAAGTGTGTACCAAGCAACAACAAATGAATGAGGAGATGGAGGAAAATCCATGTCACGTGACCGACGATAGCATTAAATCTGATGATGAAACTACTAGCGCCAGTAGTGTAGGACAAGCTATGGTGGACACTAGGAGCCAAAAACCAATGATTGGTGGACTGAAGGACACAATGGCCATACTTGATGGGTGGAAGGAAAGTGAAGTGAGACAAAAGCAGATAGAAGACAGAAATATTGGGCACATTTCGATTCCTTTGAAAGAAGGAAAAGATCGACCCAAATGGTCCATGATATCACACCTATCTAGTTCTGTCAAAACGCTGTGGCGTCAATGGGGCCATCTGAATATGGTCGGGGGCATGTTACATCGTTATTGGATGGATGACAATGGGAAGACCCTATATCAGTTGATAGTTCCTCAGCAAAACAGAGAGAACGTACTCAAATATTATCACGACATTCCCACTGCTGGTCATCTAAAGGTGGATAAGCCGAATTGGACAGGCCTTCTACCGGCCTAACATGAAACATGATGCAGAGGAATACTGTACTAAATGCGACAAATGTACTGCTAGGAAAACACCCAGAAATGTTGGGCGAGCACCATTGGGTCAGTACCTTGTTGGCGAACCCATAGAGAGGGTATCGTTGGACATTCTGACAAATTTACTGGCATAAACACACCCACAGTGGCTCCCCCAGCTGGTGTGTGTGTTTGATGATGGGGATAATAAAAGAATTAATACAACATCATGGTTAACTTTGTCTCTGTTCAATATTCAATGTTCACCCGAGTTGGTCCGAACCATTGTACGCGGCGCGGACCCTGACCTTGTATGCTGTCTGTGCGAGATCGGGACAACCTGTTAATAAAACCAACAGCAGCATCAGGAAAGCTCAGTCGCCATGTTTCACCTCACCTTACCCATTAACAGTTCGTGATGTGTTTATGACAACACGTTGGCCAAGTACGTGACCAAGTTACCGCAACCGTTGCATTTACCTGGACGCTGGGAATGTGGACTAGTGGATATCCGATAACCTTACTCGTGGTACAACGTGCGAGTCAATGAAGTGTGGTACGAGGTGACCTACGAAGGGAAAGACACCCGACTCACCCTCCCCGAAGGCCAATACGATAGCCCCAAGGAGTTCATACAGCGGCTGACAAGACTCTTGCATTATAAGGCTCTACGGGACGTCACGAATAATTCAAAACCCATAAAAACCTTTCCCTGCAAGAATCACGTGGACTTCGATTACAACGCACACAACGACAAGGCACAGATCATCCTCACCGCCAACGTGAGTGTCGTGCTGAGTCCTATCCTACAGCAAATGCTGGGTCTCGCTCACGCGACCTACACAGGCCCATCCGAAGACCGTGGTCAGATCCTGATGGATATGAAGTCGGGTATGTACAGACTCTACGTCTAGTCGGAGGTGGTCGACAACCACATCGTGGGCGATATCAACACACCTCTGTTACGGGTGATCGCCATTGAATAGAATTATGGACAGCAAGTCACCCACAGTTTCACCCATATGCTCTACCTACCCGTACGACAAACCGACATCAACACTATCACGGTGGATATAAGAGATGACACGGGACGACCCGTCGCATTCCAACGAGGGAAAGTGGAGCTAGCACTTCATTTCCTACAAGCCCGTTCTCCCCACTTTGTATAATGAAAGTACCTTACGAGTGCGATGCACGCAGCTATGTGGACTATTATGCACAACAGGCCGGGCGAGGCCTTCCGATCTTTAGCGGCGCACGCAGCGGCGCACGGGCTGGGGAACACACGCGGGAGCATCGCTAAAACGTTCTTACCCTTGGTGACGCGTGGGGTGAAAGCAATCGGCAAACAAGCGGTACGCGGTGGACAGCAAGTGGGCGGTGATGTCTTGGGGGGTACGGGACCCAAGGAAGCACTGAAACGACGAGCTAAAGAAGCAGGAGGCGTCTTGGTCACCAAAGCACAGCGCACCGTAGGGAATAAAGACCTACACCACCGAGACCACGCACCAGTCGACGACCGACCCAGCGACGACGCACATCGAGGACCCAGAATATCTTTTCTTAAAACATGTCCTTAATCCCGCCCCTCCACCAACAGTGAATTTGATTTGTGGACCGTCCCGCCCACACAGACCAGTGCCGAACAAGGATTATGGGTGGAGCATCTCCCGCCCTCCAGCATCAACGAAACAGGGCCCATCGTGTTCGTCATCAGTAATGCGGATACGGCCTATGTGGATTTAGCCCATACGTACTTGTATGTGAAAGCCAAGATCTTCAATGGGGATGGCTCCAGAATCGTCGACAATGCCACGGTGGGCCCGACAAATCTATGGCTGCACTCTATGTTTCAACAGGTGGATATTTTTCTCAGCGACAAACTCATCAGTGACTCGACCAACACGTACCCCTATCGAGCCTACATCGAGACGCTGTTGTCGTATGGACGAGAGGCTAAAAACCTCATTCTACCTGGACACAGCCGAGCACATGGGCACAGTGGACAATAACAGCGGGATATAACAAACGGAAGGCTTTCACCGCGAACGGCGCCTCGGTAGATCTCATAGGTCGACTGCACTCAGACCTTTTCATGCAAGACTGGTACCTCTTGAACAAGATTCCATCAAAGTCCGACTGATACGGGCGCCTCCTACCTTCACCCTGATGGCCACTGACGTAGACGGGCATGTAACCGATTATAAGATCGTCATTCAAGTCCAGCTGTTCAATTGGGACACCTCAAAGCCTTGGAAACAAAACCAGCCCAGTACCCTATCCGACGTGTGCAAACCAAAGTGTTCTCTGTGCCTGCTGGAAATATGAGCGCCAACAAAGAAAACCTGTTCCTGGGGGAGCTACCCAAACGATTGATCCTCGCCTGTGTGGACAATACCAGTTTCAGCGGAGCCTACCCAGAGAACCCGTTTGAATTTAAACATTTTGGCATCAATTTTGTGGCCCTGCATGTGGACGGACAACAGGTCCCAGCCACGGCCTTAACACCGAAATTTGGGCTAGAGAATTTCATTCGAGCCTAACAGAGCCTGTTTACAGCCACAGGTCAAATCAACCAGGACGAGGAGAATATGATCAGTCGGGAGGACTACGCTAATGGGTACACACTGTTCTGTTTCGATCTGACCCCCACCTTAGAGAACGAACATCAGCTGGCCCTCGCCAAGCAAGGCAATTTGCGGTTGGAAATCCACTTTGCACGAGCCCTCTGGACCACCGTCAATGTGATCTGCTACGCCGAGTTCGACAACATCATTCAACTGGACAAGGCGCGCAACGTCCTATGTTTATGTATACTTTTGTCTTTTTGAATTTGGTGCTAATACTGTTATATGGAAATGGAATAGGTCTTTGGATTATGGACGCGGATATTCTCTAATGGACGACGGCTGGATTATGAATGACGGACTAGAAGCTTGTAATTTGCCACCTAACATGGATACAGACCAGATTACCACCGTGCTGGAGAATGACCCAGAGACACGTATGGTCTTTCAAGGGGTGTTCGCTCGAGATGTGTTCCCATTAGACCGTGTGTGTCCTGCAGCTCACGTTCTCAACACGGACCCGATGGATCGGCCCGGTCAACACTGGGTGGCCGTGTACTTGACAGAAGCGCAGGGCGAATACTTTGACCCGTACGACCTACCACACCTCCATCCCGATTTAACAGACGTGGTGTTGGAACAGTCAAACGTTGCAAATTACAAGCGTCTAGTCCGTCATTCATAATCCAGCCGTCGTCCATTAGAGAATATCCGCGTCCATAATCCAAAGACCTATTCCATTTTCCACATAACAGTATTAGCACCAAATTCAAAAAGACAATCATAGTATACATAAACATAGGCTTGTTTCCTGCAAGAGAGACAGTTTTCAATGATGCCGGCAAGACATCATGATGTTCCAAAAATATCAAATCCGTATCGCTGATCAGTATTCTTAATCCATAATATTTGTTATAGAGTCGTCATCTAAAAAAAAAGATGTATCTCAGTCACGCTTTGATTGTGACTGTTCATATCAGTACCATGAGGATCTTGAAGTACATGGGTTCATACGGCCCCTAGCCCCGGGTTAAGCGGAATTAGACACAAGTTACGAAACGTAGCGCCATAGATCTTGCACGCTACGTTCGTATTTTGTTATCAGCATGCGATATGTATCGCCAAATTTGAGAAACTTTGAGTGGAGGCGCTTGGTGGAATAGCCCTGTTTTATAAGTTTCTGCAACAATGTTTTGTGACGTTGATTAAAATCATCACATTTAACACAGGATCTAGCAAATGCTACTAAGCGAGATATGTATACGCCATATGCAGGTCCCACTGGAATATTGCTATCCAGAAAGGGATAGTTTACGATGTCGAAACGGTAATCATCTCTTTTGTCATAAAGTCGACGACAGAGAATGCCCGCTTCATTTTTATAGAGATAGAGATCTAAATAAGATGTGCCTGTAGGGCTATCTGTAGTTTCCTTCAAATCCAGTGAAGGTGGATATATATCCTTCACTGCGTCATTTATATAGCGATTATCCACAGCGAGAAGATCGTCTATATAGCGTTTGGTGAATGAGAAGGAACGGGCTTTGAATGGATCGGTTTTTGAAAGCGCCTGCATATAGTCATATTCATAAGAGAACAGATACAGGTCGGCCAACAGGGGTGCACAATTAGTACCCATTGGAATACCTATATGCTGCTGATATATTGTGTTGCCAAATTTCACATAGATATTTTTAATGAGAAATTCAAGCAACTCTATAAACAAAGAAACATCCCATGAATGATATCTCTTGTATGTAGTCGAGCTAAAGAATGCTTTATGGCTTCCGACATTAATATATCTACGATCAGTTTTCTTGAACACCGATACTATTAATGAACTTAGACGGTCAATAAAGTCCTGATGAGGGATTGTAGTATAGAGAGTCGAGAAATCCCATGTGGATACATGTCTGTACGGTATGTGACCTTTAGCATCAAGCTCTTCCGTAAGACATTTTGAGTTTTTCAATATCCACATACATTCAACGCCAGAGTTCTTAGAAATAGTGGCGCAATACCTTTCCCAAAATGCTTTTACCTCCTGAAGGGCCCTCGTCAATAGGGTTGAAAGAAGCTTGGTGGTGCAGCTTCTAGAACCAGCTATGAATCTAGCTTTGTATGGTGATTTATGCATTCTGGGAGTCCAGTATATTTTGGTATGTCGTTATGATTGGTTGGAAGACAAATACCTCTTTCCCTGAGAAACTTTTTGTGATTGTTAAATAAATCTTCCAGAGTAAATGCAGTTTGGGAGTAAGTAGACGTATTTGATGAAGATATGTCTACACTCAATTCTTTAACCAGCACCTGGTAATAGTAATATTTACATATGAATATTATATTATTCGGAGCTTTGTCTGCTGGGGCTATGACGAATTTACTCTGGAGATTTGCTAGAACTTCTTGCGAATTGAGGTTTCTTAGAACTTGTTTTGCTTGGGGAAGAGTACTTCTGTCAATATGGCGGATTGTTTCAACGACCTTGCTCTTGGTGAGGTCCAGCCAATCAGCGAGTACTGTAGATTCAACTTTTTCTCGCTTAGACCAATCAATAACGTACTGTTCCAATGCAGACAGGACTATCTTCTGGTCGGCCTTCAGATTTATTCTTCTTGGCTCTCTATATTTAGGTCCCTTCATCAGGAGTAATTTCAGATCCTTATCACTCACCACATCAAGGTCACCAGTCACAATATGTTTGCATGGTGTATAGATAAAGTTCGACGATTCACAATCACAACTATAGCCTCCTGACGTGTATAAGTTCCAGTCAAACTCCTGGACAGCATTGGAGTAATTGAATATTTTGATGGCTATAGATTTAGTGTACTTATATGAAATGCAAGGAGGTTCTGTGAACTTAAAATAGTTTGGTACAGCATTGCGTACCTCTGGATCATTCAGGATTCGAGGTAAATTAATGATGTCCAGTCCTTTATCTAAGTAGTTGAGTTTCAAGAAAAGCCGATCTTGAGAGGTTTCGATTATGTTCACTGGACGATACAACCGAAAATACGCTATATCTTGACATACTTTAATGATATTTGATGGTATTATATTTCCTGAAGACGCAGATTGTTGTATATCTCTGGCTATTTGATCTAAAGCTCTCAGAGGTAACGCATACAGAACTGTATTATTTATTTTATTTTATTTATTAGATTCACCAAGTATACAGTACATAAATATTGAAGAGCCTAGTTGTGGAATATAATCATATTCTATGAATTACTTCGTATAACAACTAGTAAGTCATCGGCGGGAATAAAACCCCATGGGGCTTGTTCTATCCCTATATAAATAAATGATAATATTTCATTAAGCTACTTGTGGCAGGTGATATGTGATAAATGAGTGACTGACCAAATGCACACTGTGGCAGAATTTTTAATTATGGCGGCTACGTTCAATTAAATATGCTTTCAGCTTTGATTTAAAAAGAGATGATGAATTCAAATGTTTTATCGTCGAGGGCAGATTGTTCCATTCCCGAGGTCCTGATGTTTTGATAGAGTGATAAGACAAGTTTGAGCGATAAAATGGCCGGTACAGATTTGTATCTTGGCTTCTAGTATTATGTTGATGCATGTCTGATTGTCTAATGTAATATGTTTGAAAGTGAAAAGGTAGTTTGTTAGTATGGTAGATGAAATTGTGTACAAGATTCAGTGAGAGATAGAGATTCAAGTTATACAGTGTCAGAATCTTTAAAGCTACGAATAGAGGTTGTGTATGGTCTAGTTTTTTCGATAAAGTTATCACCCTTATAACTCTTTTCTGTAGTAAGAACAATGGATTTAGATGAGTAACATATGTGTTTCCCCATAAGATATTTCCGTAGGACAAGTATGGATAAATCATGGAATAGTAGAGTACATATAGTGTTTTCTTATTAAGGGAATGTTTAATGTGATTAATGATTCCTATATTACGAGATACTTTCTTCCAAATATAATCAATATGGGACGTCCAGTTCAGTTTATCATTAAAAACAATACCGAGAAATTTAAATTCATTGACAATTTCGATTTCAATTCCAGAGATGAGCAACGGTGGGGCATAAACGGGTAAGGGTTTGTTATTTAGTTTAATAACCATACATTTCGCTTTCTTGATATTTAACGACAGGCGGTTTGATGAAAGCCAAGTGTATATTTTATCAAGTTCAGACATCATTATATTAATAGCATCAACAATATTTTCGATGGAATAGACAAGACTAGTATCATCCGCAAAAAGTATAGTATGTAGCAAGTTGGACACATTAGATATATCATTAATGTAGATAAGGAATAAAATTGGCCCTAGAATAGATCCCTGTGGCACACCACATGTAATGTTCTCAGGGAGTGATAAGGTACCGTTAAAAGAGACACTTTGCATTCTGTTTGTTAAGTAACTTTCAAGCCAGTGGTTTGACAAATTTACCATCCATCTAATCTGATGTTATACGATCTTGAACGTCTCTCAATATCGTTATATTGTGTGGAAAGCTTTGTTTCCAACTCACGCCTTGCTGCACGTTCAGAATGAAGGTCTTCTTTCAATTTTACGAGATCTGCATGGGCCGATTCAACTTGAGAGACGAGCTTTTTTTCCAGTTCAAAGCGAGCTTTTCGCTCATTGAGGAGGTCTTCTTTCAACTGAATAATATCTTCACGAGCTGTTTCAAGATTTTCTGATGTCGTCGTAACTTCATCCCGAAGGTTATCAATCGATTCAACGATGTCTCGTTTGAATGACTGTAGAACAGATGTGAAGTGTGAGGCCATAGAATTCAGAGCAGTATATAAGGCAGCTTGCTCTGGAGTGTTTGCTTCAGGTAACGTGAAATTGGGAAATTCTCCCAGCTCGCCGCCATTTGCATTTTTTCCTGCCTCGTCGGCCTTCCGAGTTTTTGCCACATTTTTCGCCTGGGCATCCGTTTGAAGCTTTCCCTTCTGTTGTTTGTCCTTACCCATAGTTAAATGGTGATTCCTAGACAGTTTCTAATGCAGTTTTTGTCAGCAAAATGATTGTATCGACTCAATAGAGGCGGTGTTATCTCCACATAAAATTAAGGCGTCCACCTACCACATAGCCTCGTTCTCGAATTTACAAGCTAAGTATGTACGTAAGCTATGTATACTATTGGGTGTGTTAGTTAAACCCACTAAGTAATTTAAAGTGATATGATCGTGAATCATCGAACTATTAAACTTTCGCCAACCATGGCTGCGATGTCTCCGTTGATGGGGTTTAAATAGTTGGGTAATGTTGGATATATTTGAACGGCGGTTTGTAGCATTGCCGAACCCACTGACATTATCATTTAAACCAAACGGAAACACTGACCCAAGTTCTAGCATCCAGAATAATTCCCGCTCTCGGATTTTTCTCTCAAATCCAAAAGGGGAATCCTTAGTAGATGGATAGACGACGTCTATGATCTGAATACTAAAGTTATCCCAGCCGTGGTCGGGTCCAGAAAAATGCCTACCTATAAGCAATTGCTTTTTCCTAACGGATTTTCTGTGACCGTTCACCCTAAGATGGAGTCTTTGGGTGGTCTTGCCAACATACTGTTGACCACACTTCTTACAGGAAACTAAATAAATACAGTTTGTAGTAGAACAACTAAGATCAACATACGAGTTAACAGAATATGAGTTACCAGTTAACGTGGAACTAAATGAAGCTGAAGTATTAAAGAGTGGACACGTGAGACATCCACGATGTCCACACTTAGAAATTTTGAAATTATTACATGTAGAATTCGGTGCTAAACAATCATCAAGCGCAATATTACAAGGTTTGATGTCGTGGCCTTGCTTTGCTGTCAGAAATATATCTGTCATTTGGATTGAAAAAGGTCTTATTGCATTTCGAACTATTAGAGACTCGGCCGAGAAACCTGCACTAAGGTTCCTCGGGTCTGTCTTCATATTTTTTCTTATAGTTGTGCTCATTATGTTTGTTAGGTGTGCAGGACAATATTTGTTAGCGCGTGCGGACAATATTGCTTGTTTTACCTGTACAATCGATGCCGGGGAAGAACCTTATCTCCCATCGTGCAGATGTTTGCGCAGTACCACAAGGCCGAGAACCGAGATGTACTCGTATATGATTGGGCCGCCGATCATTTCAATGTACAAGCCCCGTTCTGGGCTTTAGTTCTATCGATTTCAATGTACGTACAAGCCCCTGTTCTGGGCTTAAGTTCTATCGATTTCAAGGTACAATCCCCCTGTTCTGGGCTTAAGCTCTATCGATTTCAATGTACAAGCCCCCTGTTGTGGGCTTCAGTTTTCACGTGGTTGTTCTCACGTTGTTGTTGTTGAGATCTCACATAAAAAATCCCTGTCTTGTGTTTTCTGTATGAGCATAAAACAAGCGGCCATGAAGGCTATAACAGACATGTAGGATTCAGTCAATGTCCAGAAAACAATGCAAGAGCATTGCAGTAAAATAGAGAGCCAATGAAATCAGCCCACAGACCAAGTACATGTTTTTGGTCTAGGTTAAGAGAGGGCATTCCAGCACCAAAATTTTGACGAGGAGTTACAAGTTACAAGAGCAACAGGTGGAATGAAAAAACTATGGAGGTTCCATGGTTTCATGTATTTTTTCGTGCCCATACGGTTCTGGGAAAAACTGAGGGTTCCCACTGGCCATTTAACATGGACATAGTGCTGGAGATATTGTCGGGAACCCTGTGTATTCCATTGGTGCTTCGGGAGGGCGGATAAACGCTATCTATTGGCTTGGAGCGGGCCGAACATTGCCGGAAGGGGGACCTTTGACCTTGGGGCCTGGATGTGACCTTTGACCTTTTGACCCGAAATTCACCCGCGCACTTCCGGTGATTCCGCGCAGGCGTGCGGCCGGATAAACCGCGCGCGCGCGCCCGGCCGGATAACTCGCGCAGGCGTGCGGCCGGGCCGGGCCGAGGAAAACCCGGATGGAAAATCCGGATGTTGAAACCCCGGATGTTGAAGAGGTCCCGGATGTTCTAGTACATGCATTCCATACGTCTAAGGTCTAAGGAAAAATTGGAACTCTTCTGTGTTCGGATGTAGTTTTTGGTCATTCTGAAAACCGAAAGTGACGTTATACACTTGCGCAGACCCACCAAACCACGTGACCTGCGCAGTAACCTACATGGAAAGAACCCGGATGTAAGATGAGTACCCTAATTTTACATGCACCCACCCATGACTTGATAGGCAGGCCCCAATAAGCCAGGGACCGATATTAGCCCTTTGGGATAGGGTTGATAGGAGTTGCCCTCTAGTGTAGGGATAAAGTCCATGTTCCGCTTTTTATATTTTCGGGACAAATCCTAATTTTACATGCACCTAACCATGACTGGATGGCCCTGGAGGAGTGCTTCACTTTGACACCTCACTCGACTCAATCAGTCCACTAGGGGCCCTCTCGCCCCTGAAGATTGCCGAACATTCTCACGAAAACCCACGTATTTGGGACTACTTTCTGTCTGCGGAGGCAGACCGCATCACCGCCAGACCGCATTACCGCGGAGGAATACAAATATAGGTGAACCAGTCCTACCCAGGTCACGCCCGATTCACGCAGACCGGAAGTAATGTCATACTTGCGCACAACACCTGCGCACACCACTTTCCGTTTCTCGCGCACGCGCACTGACACCAATGCGGCTGTAAATCACCTCAGGATACCACGATTGTCATATCTGATCGTCTCTGTTGAGGTCCCCTAAGAACAAAGAACAATTTATAGGAAATATTTGTCGACTATCGTGAAGAAGCAGATATGTAGTGAGTAACTTCCCGAAGAGAGGCTATCATCGCCTCAAATTTTTCAATCATCCACGGAATACAAGCGTGTAGTCCACCATTTATTATTCAGCCGTCGTCCATTATTTAGCCCTCGTCCATAATTCCCGCTTCCATAATCCAAATACCAAATTCATATAATAATCACTAGTACCAAATTAAAAGAATGAATCGTAGTATACATAAAACTGGGCTAGCGTCCTGCAAGAGAGAAGCGGTCAACTATTTTCAAAGATTCCACCAAGACATGATAATGTTCCAAAAAAATCGAATCCGCATCGCTGATCAGTATTTTTAATCCATATGATATCCGATGTAAAGTCGTTCTCTGATAAACAAAGCTGATAAAGTGAACGTAACCGATCTGATTTTGAGACGGTTAGGGTGAATATAATTCTAAGTGAATGACTCCTATCCACGCCCATAGATTGATCAATAGTATGATCCCTTCATGGACGTCTGGTCTGGCGACCGGTTACTAACAGCTCTTTCCCGGAACAGGGACAAACGAACTAGGCAATCCAAGATGGTATATCAGGGAGATACCGTCTAGTAGTAAGGTTATGAATACTTCATGCGAGGTGTTTGTCAGTATACCCCGAGAGCTTGTATCAAGCCAATCACGGCAATCTCCATCTTTTCAATTTGGCATCGATTGACGTCAACTGTAGACTGATTCTAGAGATATTTACATATTCGCTGGAGACGGTCCCTCAACATCAGATGTGTTATTATTTTTTTAGCTGATTTGTCATCACAGCTCCCGAGCTAGCGTACTGTATTCCGCCTTAGCCGGTGTTAGGGGCCGTGTGGATAATTCACAGCTCCCACGTGAATAGCTGTAATAAAACCGCTGCTGAGATACTAAGAGTACGTCCGAGAATCCACCGTATTCTCGGATCTGAATGCAAGGTTCCGGAGAAAGCTTTCCTATGGAGTCATAAGGTTGCTATTTAGTCGCCAGACGTCAATGCTTGCATATTGCTTCCATTTATTACCTTTTTATGGTAGGATTCTGCTGGTAGACTGTTAGTCCCTGAGGCCGGCTGTCTATACATGCCATTCAACAAATATATGTAGGTTTATTGTCTTGGTGGGGAATTTAAGCCGTACGTCGTCGGGCATTACGGGTTAGTTTTTCTGGGTATTCTTACATTACCAGGTTTACCCCATGTTGCGGCCTTTACTCAATGAGACGTCCTAGACACTCATCCGTTAACATCAGATGAGATCTTCTTTTGAGCTGATTTGTCATCACAGCTCCCGAGCTACCGTATCTAATCCCGTTTGAGTCGATGCTAGGGGCCGTGTGGATACTTACTAAGATGAGATACTAAAGCTAAGTCCAAGAATCCACCGTATCATCGGTCTGAATGTAATGTTTCGAAAGAAGCTTTCTCGTGAAGTCATATGGTTGCTTTTTAGTCACCAGACATCGTTTTTTTTTCCACCGCTTGCATATTACTTAAGTTTATTACCCGTGTATGGTAGGATTCTAGTGGTGAACTATTAGTCCCCGAGGCCCGCCCTCTGTTCATGTCATTCTACAAATATGTGTAGGATTATTGTTTTTGTAGGAAAGTTAAGCCGTACGACGTCGGGCATTATACACTAACATAGTTCTTTATGTATGGATCATCGCTATAAAATTTACACTGGACACAAACATATACGATTTCTCGTAGTAGTTATACCTTAAATATATGGATATGGCTGTGTTGATATGTGAATATGTATTTGTGGATATGTGTAGGTGGATGTGTGGATCTGTAGATATGTGCATGTGTGGATAGGTGGATGTGTTGGCGTGTATATGTGGATGTGGATACTTGGGGGAAGATATGTGGATATGTGGACATGTGCTTTTGTGGATATATCAATGAGGATATAATGGATCTTGATGTGTGGATGTGGATGTGCTGATATGTGGATGAGGATATAATGGGCCTTGACGTGTGGATGTGTGTGTGGATGAGGATGTATGGATCTTGACGTGTGGATGTGAATGTGTGGATGTGTGGATATGTGGATGAGGATATATGGATATTGATGTGTGGATGTGGATGTGTGGATATGTGGATGAGGATATATGGATCTTGATGTGTGGATGTGAATGTGTGGATGTGTGGATATGTGGATGAGGATATATGGATCTTGACCTGTGGATGTGAATGTGTGGATGTGTGGATATGTGGATGAGGATATATGGATATTGATGTGTGGATGTGGATGTGTGGATATGTGGATGAGGATATATGGATCTTGATGTGTGGATGTGAATGTGTGGATGTGTGGATATGTGGATGAGGATATATGGATCTTGACCTGTGGATGTGAATGTGTGGATGTGTGGATATGTGGATGAGGATATATGGATATTGATGTGTGGATGTGGATGTGTGGATATGTGGATGAGGATATATGGATCTTGATGTGTGGATGTGATGTGTGGATGTGTGGATGAGGATATATGGATCTTGATGTGTGGATGTGTGGATATGTGGATGAGGATATATGGATATTGATGTGTGGATGTGGATGTGTGGATATGTGGATGAGGATATATGGATCTTGATGTGTGGATGTGGATGTGTGGATGTGTGGATATGTGGATTGAGGATATATGGATATTGATGTGTGGATGTGGATGTGTGGATATGTGGATGAGGATATATGGATCTTGATGTGTGGATGTGGATGTGTGGATGTGTGGATATGTGGATGAGGATATATGGATATTGATGTGTGGATGTGGATGTGGATGTGTGGATATGTGGATGAGGATATATGGATCTGTGATGTGTGGTGGATATATGGATCTTGATGTGTGGATGTGTGGATATGTGGATGAGGATATATGGATATTGATGTGTGGATGTAGATGTGTGGATATGTGGATGAGGATATATGGATCTTGATGTGTGGATGTGGATGTGTGGATGTGTGGATATGTGGATTGAGGATATATGGATATTGATGTGTGGATGTGGATGTGTGGATATGTGGATGAGGATATATGGATCTTGATGTGTGGATGTGGATGTGTGGATGTGTGGATATGTGGATGAGGATATATGGATATTGATGTGTGGATGTGGATGTGTGGATATGTGGATGAGAATATATGGATCTTGATGTGTGGATGTGGATGTGTGGATGTGTGGATATGTGGATACGTGGATATATGGATCTTCATGTGTGGATGTGGATGTGTGAATATGTGGAGGAGGATATATGGATCTCGATGTTTGGATGTGTGGATATGTGGATGAAGATATATGGATGTTGATGTGTGAATGTGTGGATGTGTAGATATGTGGATGTGTGGATACGTGGGAGTGTTTGTGTGGATATGCGGATGTGGAAAAATTGGACGTTGATGTGTGGATGTGAATGCATGGAAGTGTAGATATATGGATGTGGATATGTGAATGTTTAGATGTGTGGATATGTGAATGTGTTCGTGTGGATATCTGGATACGTGGATGTGGACGTGAATATGTGAAAGTATACACCTATCCATATTTTTATAAATTCTCTAATATTATTCATTATTTTTTTAATTCATGTTTTCGAATCATCAATATCTGACAAATATTCTCCAGTTACCTTCTTGCAGAAGTCCTTTCGCTGCTCGATACTTCTTTACATAGTCAATATTTGTTTTTGTTTTGAAGTCGCGGTAGATATAATCATTAACCATAGCATGAAAATGAATTATATGGTCGTAAAACTTTTCGTCATTTCACCCAATTCATTTTCTTCATAAACCTGGTTGATTTATCAATATAGGTTGAAGCTTTCTTCATAATCACTCACTTCATCTGAAATTTACCTTCTTTTAGATCGTCCCGCCCCTTTTATATACGTGATTTGACCCTGTCCCTGTTGTGGAGTTGTACGTGTATACATACCATCTTCATCTTGTTCACTCTTTTCAATATCCTTAGCTTTATAAGTTGTCCGGGTTACACTGTTTTCTTCAGCCTTCGACATTCAGACATAGTTGGATTACGGTCGATAAATCAATACCCATAAGGTGAAGAGATGGCGTCTTCATATACGTTTTCATAAAGTAATAGTGTCTTCTCGGGTGACTTCGACGACCTAATAAGGAAATTTGCTGAGGTTATTGAGTAGGACGATATACTGGCAATTGAAACTGATATCTCTGGAGGCTTTACCTTGGTCGAGTAAGTGCTGTACTATATGAGATGATTACAATTTTGATATCTTTAGCTATCCCTTTCTGGACAGTAATATTCCAGCGGGACCTGCATATGGCGTATATGTATACTCTCCTAGTAGCATTTGCTAGAGCATGAGTTAAATGTGACGATTTCAATCAACGTCACAAAACATTGTTGCGGAAACTTATAAACTGGAGCAATATGCAGGAGGTGGGGAAAATTTACGACGTCTGGCGACTAAAAAGGCCTCAGTATCTCAGCGGCGCTTTTATTGCAGCTGTTTATGTGGAGACTATGAAGTATCCACACGGCCCCTAGCATCGCCTCGCAGCGGAATTCGGCACGCTAGCTCGGGAGCTGTGATGACAGATCAGCTCAAACAACTCATCTGATGTTAATGGATGAGCATCATGGACGCCTGATGGAGTAAACGCCTTAACATGGGGTAACCTGGTCAATGCCAGACACCTAGAAAAACTAACCTGTAATGTGCGAGGTCGTACGCTTAAATTTCCCACCGAAACAATAAACCTACATATATTTTTCGAGTGGCATGTACAGAGGGCGGGCCTCGGAAACTAACAGTCCACCAGCAGAATCCTACCATATACAGATAATAAATTGGAGCGATATGATTGTCTTTTTGAATTTGGTGCTAATGCTGTTATATGGAATATGGAAAAAATCTTTGAATTACGGACGCGGATATTCTTTAATGGACGACAGCTGAATTATGAATGATGGACCAGACGCTTGTAATATGAACATCAGATGCATTGATCGTGGGAAGATCCTTTGGTAAATAAGTCTGAAATTCTGGTATACTCCTTGGCATCTATCATAAGATCACCCACTATTATCAAGTTTCTTACAACGGTATCGAAATAACCATCATCTCCGAGATTTAAGTGTATACCTTTTACAAGCTCAATGCCAGAGAGTCGACTCGTCATATCTTCGAAAAGCGGTTGCAATTTACCATGACAGTAGATAATTCTCTCTTGACTGGGTTCAATGAAGTCTTTGTGTCCGCTTAATAATGTATCTATCCATACACTCTTCCAACCTCAAATGCACTTGGTGAACTCCATCGCTGATTGTTTATTAGTATCCTTCTCTTGCGATGTCATTATCTGCTCTTTAATCTCTGATTCGGCTTGTGTGTGTTCCTCAATTCGATTAACAGATCCACTATGCGCCAATCGCATATGCCTCAGCAAACTATCCCATCTTGATAGCTTCTAATAGCACAAGGAACATATCATGAATTCCACGAAATCTGTACCGTAACCAAAGTGTAATTCCGTCACATAATTCAAAATCTCGGTCATATCATTCCAAAACAATTTTGTCCATGTTGTTCACCAGTCATTCTCGCTCTTTCACATTCGGTCGATTATACATGCATTGCCGGGTACATGACAACAGAATTCATGTGTTTGGGTCTTTCCTCGGAATTTTTTAGACCGGATAAATTTGAAACGTGTAAAATAGGAAAAATCGCAACTCCTTAAAGCATGGACCAAAATGTAAATCCGTCACGCAGTTTTGCTTAACCATATTTATCAATTTGAAACTTTATTTTACAGAAATCATATATAATGTAGTCCAGACGCACAGGATTCCAATAAAACATCACCTGAAATGAGAAACATTCGAGTTTTGATGGAATTGTATGTAACCAACGCGTCTTTAGACAGTAAAAAGAAAATGTTTAATAGAATCTTCAACTAAACATTTCTCACAAAGGCCAGTTTCATGTAAATTAAATTTATGTAGATAGGAATTAAGAGGAAAATGTCCTGACTGTATTCTGATAAACTAAAATCATGCGGTACACAGACAGATGGATTGTAACCATAATAAAATCTCCCTTCATTGGACATATCCCAAGATTCCTGCCACATGCGAGTGGAATTAGGGTTGAGCCAGCTTACTGCTTCTGGAATAGTCTGACACTTTATTCCCTCAAGTATGGTGTTCTATTTGTGCCAAGTTAATCTCGCGCGTCGACTTGAAAAACTCGACGTCGACTTTTGCCCTATCTCTTAACATTGTAAAAGTCGACGTGCGACGGAAAGGTCGACGTCGCCTATCAAACGCGACGTCGACTTTTCGCGTCGCGCGTCGTGCGTCGACTTTTTATAGAATCAAAACTCGACGCGCGACGCCCGACGGAAAAAGTCGACGTCGCATTTCAAAAGGCGACGTCGCCCTCTCCGTCGCGCGTCGACTTTTACAATGTTAAAGAGCTAGGCCAAAACTCGACGTCGTGTTTCAAAAGTCGACGTCGACTTTTGCCCCATGTCTTAACATTGTAAAAGTCGACACGCGACGGAGAGGGCGACGTCGCCTTTGCGTCGTGCGTCGCCTTTCAAAAAGTCGACGAGCGACGGACAATTGCGTAGCGCGTCGCCTTTTGGTTTGCCAAAGTGCGCATGTCTAGGGAGCATTTATTCCGTATAGTTCATGAGACAGCTATTAAAAAGGGTTCTATGATTCGAGATAACATGCAACGTAGTGCGTTTTATCAAGGGACAATCGTCATGATGTCTCCAGAATGTAAGATCCCACATTTCCATTGAGCTACACAAGCTATTAATTATTTTTCCTCTGGTTTCCAGTCGTTACTGTAACTCCTGCAAAACTCTTACTTACATGCGCTTTTGGTTCATTATTAGGAACTTAATTTACGTGTTAGTCCGGCGAAATATTAAAACATTGACAGGCTAATAGATGCGTATTGTCCTCTCGATGGAGAGATGTGCATTTTGTACAGTTCGAAAATTAATCAGCAATATAACATGTAACAGCGAGACAAATAAATTATGTGGTACATAGTTCCATGTATGCTAAATATATTGTCATTCTTGTTCTGTTGCATGCAGTAAATTGTCACCAAATTACCAACACCGGTCAGGAGCTACAAGAATCGGATATCGCAGATGTGAACGTTTTTTTGTTAGTTCGAAAATAACACTCCACAGCACAATACAACGAAACAATATGGGACAGTGCAAGATTGTATGGTAAAATACAATACAATAAAATGCAAAATATTACAATATAATACAATACAGTTCAATATATTACAAGTCAATACATTACAATACAATCGATACAATACCATACACTGGAGTAAGATATACCATAATACAATACATATACAAGCACACATACACCTTTACATAAAAGAAGAAAGTTTCTAGGAAGTATAGTGGCAAACTTCAAAGCGCACTTATTTTATCAGTCAAGAATTTTTTGTATAATTGTGTGCTATGATTTTTCATCAGTGCAACATTGATATGTTGTGCCGATGAAGAATCATATTACATAAATTATACAAAATTTCTTGATTGATAAAATAAATTATCAATCAAATTATCAATTGAAATTTGCCATTATACGTTTTGTACAAACGTATTATATAAAATACGTTGCTTTTAAAACGCGACGTCGACTTTTGGCGTCGCGCGTCGAGTTTTACAAATCGACGCGCGAGATCAAATTGGCACAAATAGAACACCATACTGAAGTTATGGATAACGCTACAATATATAATGTAGTCCAGATACACAGGATTCGAATAAAACATCACCTGAAATGAGAAACATTGAAGTTTTGATGGAATATGTATGTAACCAACACGTCTCCATAAGGTTGTTACTTCACAGTATTTCCGTCACGTGGTATTCGCATACCACGTGATCAGGTAAAAAACAATTTTATTTCCACTTTTTTCTCTCATCCTATAGTTCTTAGGGTTAAAAAAAAGATATTCCAAAACTGATTTTCCCACGGACGAATAATAACAGGGGATCAGAAGAACTGAAAACCTGGGTATCCGGTACCTTGTGTAACGAACGTGCAGAATGCAAACGACCCCTTGGATTCCCCTTTAATAAATCACTGCTGGTGTTTTGACACGTGACTACTAGGAAATCGAAAGTGACATTGTGTTTACGTGTGCGGTTCACTTACCTGATGAAATTCAACGCTGTAATTTTCTAAGAATGAACTACAATAATCCTGGAGACAGATAATGCCTCGAAATCCTGGTGAAATTACAGCGTTGAATTTCATCAGGTACATGTAAGTGAACTCTAACCTTGATGATTCGTCCTTGGAGCCGGGCCGCGGAGTGAGTCGCCGTGAGCGGGGTCGCTGAAGCCTGGGGGCTTATTCCTACGAGGGGTGCCGTCTGCTGCTGTGGTGAGCCGTGCAGTTGAATAGTCCTGCGGTGTTACAGAGAGACGGGCCGGTGCCAGCCTTTGTACTGTGAGAGTACTGTCGTGCCCAGGCCGTCCGCATCCATTGACAGTTACCAACGCTTGGAGGGGCCAGGTCGTGTAAGACGAGACACGACAACGACGAGAAGTCCATACAGCCCGAGTGAAGAAGACCGGGGGAAGGAAGACACACGCCGGACATAAAAAGGGAGGGCCAGGTCGTGTAAGACGAGACACGACGTCAAGTCCATCCATACGGGAGTGGTCGAATTACAAGCGTCTAGTCCGTCATTCATAATCCAGCCGTCGTCCATTAGAGAATATCCGCGTCCATAATCCAAAGACCTATTCCATTTTCCACATAACAGTATTAGCACCAAATTCAAAAAGACAATCATAGTATACATAAACATAGGCTTGTTTCCTGCAAGAGAGAAGCGGTCAACAGTTTTCAATGATGCCGGCAAGACATCATGATGTTCCAAAAATATCAAATCCGTATCGCTGATCAGTATTCTTAATCCATAATATTCGTTGTAAAGTCGTCATCTAAAGAATGATGTATCTCAGTCACGCTTTGATTGTGACTGTTCATATGAGTACCATGAGGATCTTGAAGTACATGGGTTCATACGGCCCCTAGCCCCGGGTTAAGCGGAATTAGACACAAGTTACGAAACGTAACGCCATAGATCTTGCACGCTACGCTCGTATTTTGCTATCAGCATGCGATATGTATCGCCAAATTTGAGAAACTTGAGTGGAGGCGCTTGGTGGAATAGCCCTGTTTTATAAGTTTCTGCAACAATGTTTTGTGACGTTGATTAAAATCGTCACATTTAACACAGGATCTAGCAAATGCTACTAAGCGAGATATGTATACGCCATATGCAGGTCCCACTGGAATATTACTGTCCAGAAAGGGATAGTTTACGACGTCGAAATTGTAATCATCTCTTTTGTCATAAAGTCGACGAGAGAGAATGCCCGCTTCATTTTTATAGAGATATAGATCTAAATATGATGTGCCTGTAGGGCTATCTGTAGTTTCCTTCAAATCCAGTGAAGGTGGATATATATCCTTCACTGCGTCATTTATATAGCGATTATCCACAGCGAGAAGATCGTCTATATAGCGTTTGGTGAATGAGAAGGAAGGGCTTTGAATGGATCGGACCTGGGACTCATGGGTCAACCACCTGACGGAAGAGGAGCCCGACAGGAATTCTCCACAACGCCGAGTCCTCGGGAACGACGTGAGACGGGAAGAGGCGTAGGTTCCGGGCGATCGACTACAGCTACTCTGGCTCCTGAAAATCTTCTTGACTTGTCCACGCAAGAATTAGAATCGGTGCTGTTGGCACCACCGGCCGACCTGACGCCACGACCTTCAGCGGAGACGGCCATTGAAGATCGACTGAGGGGGCGTGAGCCAGTAGATGAGCAGCCCGACGTTGACCCGAGACGAGAGGTAGAATACCTACGTGATGCCATAAACGTTTTGAGTACAACGGTGACCGCCATAATGGGACAGATGTCCACGATGCTGAGAAATCAAAGTTCTCGTGACGAGAGGACTCAACTTAATAGTGAATATTACAGCCATTCTGGTCCGGCCGGACTGGGAAGAGGGCGCCGGGACGCCGCTACGGGGTCGAGACGAAGCCGTATCTGGGACGACGCCGAGGCATGTCGGGTCGCCACCAAGAATAAGCCCAGATGAACCACCTTCAGTTACATGGGATTAGCTTTTACAGACGTCAACGCCCATGGGGAACATAGACGGCCGAAGACGACGATGGTTAAGGCCGCTACCTACGATGGTACCACGCCGTGGCGAGACTATTTGGCTCACTTCGGGCACTGCGCCATGATAAATGGGTGGACATACCAACAACAGGGTCAATACCTGGCCGTCGCTTTACGGGGGTCAGCAAAACAAGTACTAACGAGCCTTAAGTCTGCCCCGGGCAGTACCGACTACGACCGTCTGAAGGAAGCCTTGGAGAAGCGCTTTGCCCCGCCAAATCAGATGGACATGTACCAGTCGCAGCTGAAGTCTAGGCACCGCGGGAGGGATGAAGAACTTCCGGGCCTGGCTCAAGCATCTTAACCCCGATCTCTCATATTATTAACCTTTCCTTGCAATATGGCAGTGTTCCACATCTTCTCCAGATTGCAAAGATAACCCCCGTTTATAAATCTGGAAACAAAATGCTCGCTGAAAATTATCGAGCAAGTTCTGTTCTTCCATGCTTCAGCAAAATATTTGAGAAATTTGTAGCCTCCAGGATTATATCATTTCTTGAAGCGCAAATGATAATCTGCTCAAATCAGTATGGCTTCCGCGCTAATCACTCCATATTTCACGCAGCTCTAGCTTTATATTGCACGCTTGCTGCAGCTAAGCGACAGAAACAGTTCAGCATATCCACTTTTTTGGGGCCTCTCCGAAGCCTTTGATACAGTTAATCACGAAAAACATTGATAGTCATATATTATGCTTTATTCTACTCTTACGTCTCCTATTGCCACTTGGTGTGGGAAAACCATCTTCGTTACACCAAACCAATTTCTACGTTCCCACTTCGATTCCAAGTTACGAAAGGAAATCCGTAAACGAGACAGAATAAGGAAAAAAACAAAAAAAGATCTTGAGACCTTCTAATTGGAACCGATATAAAATAATTAGGAATAAAGTCAACAACATGAAAAAGTATGCGCATGAAATCTACCATAGGAATTTTGAAACTGAACTAGACTCCAATACTTCTACTAACCCTAAATTCTACTGGAAGAAACTTAACCAAATTATGAATCGAAAAGAAAATAGGGAAATCCCATCACTAGTGGATATAGACTCAGATGGAACTGAACAAATTGTAGAAGGTTGTATGGAAAAGGCAAATCTGCTAAACAATTATTTCGCCTCTGCATCAACTATTGGCGACAGTGAAGCTCAGTTGCCCCTCTTTACTTACAAATGTGACAGTAGAATAACGGGCATCAGCACTACTGAAGACGAAATTTTAAATATAATACAAAGCCTTGAAACTAATAAAGCAGTTGGAAATGATTTTATTAGTCACAAAATGTTAAAAGGCGTAGCTCGCTCAGTATGCAAACCACTTAAAATATTATTTGACATGTCATTGTCCTCATCAAAATTTCCCAACCAATGGAACATTCCTAATATAATTCCAGTATTTAAAAAAGGACAACAAACATTTACCTTCCAATTACCGACCGATCTCCCTGTTAAGTTGCGTGGCAAAAATAATGGAACGAGTAGTATTTAAGCATGTGTATAATTATTTGCATTCCAATAATGTCTTCTACGAGTACCAATCCGGCTTCCTTCCCGGTCATTCAACTGTACTACAACTAGTGGATTTTTATCACAATTTATGCAAAACGCTTGATGACGGAGAAATTGCCTGTGTGGTATTTTGTGACATTTCTAAAGCTTTCGACAGTGTCTGGCACAAAGGCCTTTTATTTAAATTAAAGCAGCATGGAATAGAAGGGGATTTATTAGCTTGGTTTGAGGATTACTTGACTGATAGGTGTCAATGTGTACACCGTGCTCCCAAACGAGATCGGGTAATGCTGGCGTTCCACAGGGCTCGGTCCTTGGGCCGCTTCTTTTTCTGATTTATATCAATGATATTGTTGAAAAGCTTAGTATCGCTCGCCTGTTTACAGACGATACGTGTGAGATGTATAAGTCACCCAATACTCTCAAGATAGAAGTGATAATGAATCATGACATTCGAAAGTTACACGATTGGTCTAAACAATGGCTACTAAACTTTAATGCATTAAAAACCGTCCTACTACTGATCAGCAACAAAACACAAAAACAAATCCACCAGAAATTTATCTCGACAACACTTGTCTCCCAATATCTTATAGTCATCGTCACCTAGGTTTGTTACTCCAAAGCGACTGTAAATGGCGAAGCCATATCGATAGTATAAGTTCATATGTATGTAAAAGAATTGGAATTTTGCGTAAATTTAAATTTAAACTTAGAAGAAAAACGTTGAACCAAATTGATATCCGCTTCTTCAGACCGACAATGGAATATGCCTCTGTAGTATGGGATAATTGTACCCAAGAACAAAGTGAAATTCTAGAAAAGTTACAACTGACTGCTGCATGTACCGGGCTACCTGCTTATGCTTCAAGAGAATCCCTTCATTTTGAAACGGGGTGGGAAACGCTAAAAGCAAGGAGGGAGATCCTTATCAACTATGTTTAAAATCCATACTGGCGAAGCACCTCAATATTTAACAAACTTGGTCATTCCTCTCGTTGGTGAAATAGTACCCTATCGTCTTAGAAATGCTAATAATTATGTCCTACCAAGATCACGCTTAACACTATTTAAAAATTCGTTTATCCCATCCGTCATTAACCAGTGGAACAATCTGACACTTGAGACAAGACACTCCACATCCTATAATTCATTTAAGTCCAAACTCTCTAACAGAAATCCACCACCATCATACCATTTTGTCGGATCTAGAAAACTAGATATACTTTATACAAAATTCCGTCACGGCTGCAGCCAACTGAACGCTGATTTACATCGTGTGAACCTCCATGAAAATGGACACTGCTCTTGCGGGGAACGAACTGAAAATGCCGAACATTTTTTTATTTACTGCCCACTTTTCGAAGATATTAGAACGGAACTATTTCATGATATCCCGCTCAATACCACCGTCCAGCAAATGTTGTGGGGTAATCCGTCCCTTTCTCTCTTTAATAACACCAAAATAATAAGCTCTGTCAAAAAATTTATTAAAGACAGTCAAAGATTCGACTAATGTATGACTATTACAATGGAATGGTTCACGGTCCGCCGTTAATGGTAAACACCAAGGACACCAACGGGTGGGAATACGGCCCCTATATATTTGTGCTAATGCACTAACATGAGTAATTAACATACCTATGTATACAAAAACGACTCTATATAGTCTTAGATACATATATACATATATATTATTTATATACATTGTTAATATAAGGTTTTCTCTTTCTTTACTATGTATTGTTTAATCTGTATTTGGAGAGGGGAATATAAGTTGAAAGAACTTGTCCCTAATCCATTTGTTAAAATGCAATAAAATAAGTTTAAAACAAAACAAAACAAACTTCGAACTTGCCTTGGCCGGACGGGCTACCATTATTGTTCAAAATCAGAAATGTCAATTTCATCTTACGAGCCAATCAAACACAGCACACGCCTCCTCTGTAGGCTGATGTAATGACTGCCAGCCAATCGCTGACGCCGTCTCAGAGCTAGTTTCGGAAAGATAATGGATAATGCGTCATGCATATTCATGAGGCTATACAGGCTACGTTTGAACAATAATGGCTGCCCACCCGACCAAGGCAAGTTCGACCCTCTCCGGGCCAATAGATAGCCTTTATCCGTCAACCATGTCACCGACGGACCTGACCATAAATACGAGAGACAGTCAGAGTGTGTGTCATTCACCCTTCGTCATTGGGTCAACCATGTCACCAGTCCTACGAGCCATCCTGCCCCTTACACCCCAGGTGGGGTTACACGTCTATGAGGATAAAGTCACCATCGTTGAAGACCGTGGAGATGTTTGCTGGTTGCGCGCTGAGACCGTATCGAATACGGTTACACTACACCGTGACGGCTGAACCAAATTTAAACGGGTGTTGAGCGGTGAGCTCGAAGGGAACCTCATCCACATAGACAATGCCAACTACGTACACCGTGGACCCTTCTTCCCACGTTACCAAGACCCTACGCGAGGCTTCACCCTAGACCCCGATCTGTGGACAGCCTTCGAGAAAGTGGTGCCTATTGTGGATCAGCTATTTACACCGGAAGAGCGGTCAGCTGTTCACTTGGAGTGGGCTCGTGCCCTGAGTGAAGCGGCGGCAGAACCCAATGAACAAATTACCAAACCTAGCAATGAAGCGGACGCAGACGATGATGCCATTGACATCACAACCCGATCCTTTGATCTCACGTCATAAACTTCTCCTCCCTATAAATGCGAGAGACAGTCAGATGTTGTACCATTCACGTACAGACCATGACGGAGCATATAATACGGGCGTTCCTCAGCTTGACCTCCGAGGTCTTCCTGCACGTCTATGCGGATAAGGTCGATATCATGGAGGAGGTGGGAGACATCTGTGATGCACACCCTACACAACCGTGCCCGGCTAACATTCGTCTGTCCCGGGAGCCCCTCATCCACTTGTGTCACGATTTGTTCATCCGACTCGACCCCTTCTTTGTTCGATTGGCTCGGCTAGATAGGGGTACAGTGCATTATAACCTTCACTCTGTTCTATGGTCTGCATTGGAAGATGCCGTGGCAGATGTGGATCAAGTGCTTACGGAGGGAGAGCGGTCATCAGACGAGTTGGACTGGTCATTTACCATGGAAAATGTGCTGGCAGAAGTCAACGAAGAAAATCAGAAAGAAACTCCGGCCCAAGATACACCCGTTATAAATAAAGAATAGAGCCAGGGTCCATCATCATTTGTCACCATGAAGAGCTGGGAGAAGGTGTTGGATAACTTATACTACAGTCCCGACACAACGATGGGAATCGATATATCTTGACGTGCATCGATATCCTGTAAAAATATGCGTGGGTGGTACCCATCCGAACGAAAACGGGGGCGAATCTCATAGCGGCGTTCAAGGACATCTTCAAGACCGGGCGCAAACCCTTGTATTTGCAAACCGACGAAGGCACGGAATTCCTCAACAGACCGCTGCAAGCCTTTCTGAAAGCCCAGAAGGTGTTTTTCTTCCATACGTACAACGAGACCAAGGCTTCCGTGGTGGAAAGGTTCAACAGGACATTCAAAGGCCGCATGTAAATATTTCACCTATAAGAATACAAGGCGGTACATCGATGTTCTCTCGAAACTTGTGAGCCTATCGCCGAAGTATACAGAGAGCCCTCATTACCGTGACCTAACGCAATGAAGCTCAAGTCCGGCGTATCTTGTACCCCAGGCAATCGCAGCGAAGGAGGTGTTCAAGGTCGGGGACCCTGTACGGATCAATAAAGGCAAAGGTTAATTTGAGAAAAGTTACTTGCCCAACTGGAGCGATGAGCACTTCTTGATTAAACGGCGCCTACCCCGACAACAGATTTTCAAGGGGAACCTTTGCTAGGGACGTTTTACGAGATGGAATTACAGACTGTCGTAAAAACAAAGCAAGACTACTACATGGTGGAGCAGATTTTGAAAACGGAACGTCGACGTGGCAAACTGTTTCATTTCGTCAAATGGCGAGGCTGGCCCAGTTCCTTCAATTCCTTGGTCGCGGTCAACCAGGTGAAACGATTATAAAAGCAGACACCACCGCCGTCATCCTTCATTCCACGTTCGACCACGGTGCTATGGTCAAACAGCAGCTGCCTCTGAACAGAGCGTCTCCCAAAAACACGCAAAGCGCAAGTGGGCTTTGCGGTTATATTGCTAACCCTGGTGAGTGTGTTTTACGGAGGTGTGTTTTACGACGTAGCCTATCTCAGAACTCTACTTAACCAACTCCAGCAGTGAGTGGCAGTCAAACCAGTCTACAGACCTTCACTACACCAATCAACCCCGTGATCGAAACGAGCCCAGACACCACCACCACCACACCACGTGTACAAGCCACATCGATCTCCACATCTACACCAAGTACATCCACTACGTCTGAAAATCCACCGGATTTCATCACTCACAGTGAACGGCCATCGACAACGACGACCGACGTTGTACCCACCACCCCAGTTCACTCGTACCAAATTTACAAGAGCGCGTTACCACGACAGCGGATACTCCTTCAACCATGGACCCTCGGTGGTAACATCCCTTCACTTGCGTCATCGCAGGCCCGACGGGTTCCGGCAAAAAACTTCGTCCAGAAGCTCCTTCAATACGCCGACAGCATGATCACCCCACCCATTGCCCGAGTCGTGTGGTGTTACGGAGAATGGCAGGCAGCGTATGCAGCAATGTCCCACATCACGTCCGTGGAAGGCCTGCCCAACCTGGCCGATTTGGAACCGGACACCTTGGTGGTTCTGGATGAGCTCATGGCGGAGACGGATGCGCGGGTCACCCAACTATTTACCAAAGGCAGCCATCATCGACGACTCAGCATCATCTACATTGCGCAGAGTCTGTTCAGTAAAAACAAAGAACATCGGAACATCAGCTTAAATGCCCACTACCTGGTGGTCTTCAAAAACCCGAGAGATACCACTCAACTGCTGCACCTGGCGAGACAGATGTATCCCGGCCGCACACCGTTTGCGTTGGAAGCCTTCAAAGATGCGACAACCCCTCAGCACAGGTATGTGCTCTTCGACCTGAAGCAAGCCACCCCCGACCACCTTCGACTACGGACCGGTATCTTTCCCGGAGAGACCCACCACGTGTACATGCAAAAATAATGTAAACACACCCACAGTGGCTCCCCCAGCTGAGGTGTGTGTGTGTTTGATGTTGGGGATAATAAAAATAATTAATACAACATCATGGTTGATTTTTGTCTCTTTTCAATACTCAGGAGGTAGGTAGATAAAAAGGGCAGGTTTGTGGGTTCTAGCATTAGTTGTACATGATGTCTGCGCGAGTACGGAAGCACGCTCCGACGTTCTGTGTATTGAAGACGGCCCTACCCGAGTTGGTTCGAACCATTGTACGCGGTGCGGATCCGGACCTTGTACGCTGTCTGCGCGAGATCGGGTACAACCTGTTAAAAGGCAACGTACCACTGACTCCGGCTCAGTAGACCAAGTTGGCCAAGCATAAGATAGGTCTGCAAATCCTAGTTCAGAAGCGATTCTCACAAACACAAAAGAAAAAGGTGTTACAGAAAGGCGACTTCCTCGGGGCCATCTTAGCACCGTTGGCCACTTCCTTGTTGGGTCCAGTATTGGGTGGACAGTTCAGCCGACAATGAACCACACGAAAAAAAATGGTCCTCGTCGAACCACGGCTCCTTCAAAACCTCCAATCTCCGTACCCTGTCCCACCTACGGCGAAGACGATAAACACCCTCGATGAGGAGATGCAACAGATCTTACAAAGACCGGGATAAGCGACATTGAGAAAGTACAACGGTACAATGAGACGCTTCAACGGTACATGACGTTCATAGACCAATACAAAACCCTCTCTACCCCAGCACCACCACCATCACCACCACCGACCTCAGCACCGCTCCAACAGCCGAAATTACCAGGGGTACCACCCACAGCCCCACAGTGGGTCGAAGACGAAGTGCTGAAGAGTGTACCTGCATCGTTCAAGAAAAAAGCTGGCCTGGTATTACAACGGATGAAACAGAATGAAAGGTATTGCGCCACTATTTCTGAAAACTCGTTGAATGTATGTGGTATTGAAAAACTCAAAATGTCTTACGGAAGAACTTGATGCTAAAGGTCACATACCGTATAGACATGTATCCACATGGGATTTCTCGACTCTCTATACTACAATCCCTCATCATGACCTTATTGACCGTCTTAGTTCATTAGTAGTATCTGTGTTCAAGAAAACTGATCGTAGATATATTAATGTCGGATGCCATAAAGCATTCTTTAGCTCTACTACATACAAGAGATATCATTCATGGGATGTTTCTTTGTTTATAGAGTTGCTTGAATTTCTCATTAATAATCTATGTGAAATTTGACAACACAATATATCAGCATATAGGTATTCCAATGGGTACTAATTGTGCTCCCCTGTTGGCTGACCTATATCTGTTCTCTTATGAATATGACTATATGCAGGCGCTTTCAAAAACCGATCCATTCAAAGCTCATTCCTTCTCATTCACCAAACGCTATATAGACGATCTTCTCGCTGCGGATAATCGCTATATAAATGACGCAGTGAAGGATATATATCCACCTTCACTAGATTTGAAGGAAACCACAGATAACCCTACAAGCACATCATATTTAGACCTATATCTCTATAAAAATGAAGCGGGCCTTCTCTCTCGTCGACTTTATGACAAAAGAGATGATCACAATTTGGACATCGTAAACTATCCCTTTCTAGACAGTAATATTCCAATGGGACCTGCATATGGCGTATACATATCACGCCTAGTAGCATTTGCTATCCTGTGTTAAATGTGACGATTTTAATCAACGTCACAAAACATTGTTGCAGAAACTTATAAAACAGGGATACACCACCAAGCACCTCCACTCAAAGTTTCTCAAATTTGGCGAGACATATCGCATGCTGATAGCAAAATACGAGAGTAGCGTGCAATATTTATGGCGTTACGTTTCGTAACATGTGTCTAATTCCGCTTAACCCGGGGCTAGGGGCAGTATGATCCTCATGGTACTCATATGAAAAGTCACAATCAAAGCGTGACTGAGATACATCATTCTTTGGATGACGACTTTACAACGAATATTGTGGATTAAGAATACCGATCAGCGATACGGATTTGATATTTTTGGAACATCATGATGTCTTACCGGCATCATTGAATTACAAGCGTCTAGTCCGTCATTCAAAATCCAGCCGTCGTCCATTAGAGAATATCCGCGTCCATAATGCAAAGACCTTACCTCATTGAAAACTGTTGACCGCTTCTCTCTTGCTGGAAACAAGCCTATGTTTATGTATACTATGATTGTCTTTTTGAATTTGGTGCTAATACTGTCATATGGAATATGGAATAGGTCTTTGGATTATGGACGCGGATATTCTCTAATGGACGACGGCTGAATTATGAATGACGGACCAGACGCTTGTAATTGGAATGATAAAGGCGAACTACTGGTACAGAATCAGATGGTCCCCGGTACCCACATGACGGATTGAGTGAATGACCTGATGCGTCAACGCAGGTCGCATACGGATCCTCGGGGCTGGGAGGTCTTCGCTCTAGGCTTGAAAGACATGCATGTACCGCAGGAATTGGTGGGGAACTTCCAGCGCTGGGCCTGGATGCAGCGTGACCAGCAATCGCCGGTGCACGCACAACGACAGACGCAACCCCTGTGGGGAGCCTAATCGTGTATTTGCGCCTAATCGTGTCCGCGCCAAATCGTGTAAAAGAATTGCGCCTAATAACGTGTTGCGCGTAACCGTGTAGGAAATTTGCGCTTAATGGTGGAACTGCGCCTAATCGTGCACGAAATTTGCGCTTAATTGTGGAACTGCACCTAATCGTGTACGGAATTTGCGCCTATTTGTGTAAATGCGCCTAATCGTGTAAGGAGGCTGCGTCTAATCATATAACTGCTCCTAATCATTTGAACCATCTTGCGCCTAATTCTGCGTTGCGCCTAATCGTGTAGAAAAAATGCTCCTAATTGTGGAACTGCGCCTATTCGTGTAGGAGATTTGCTCATAATTGTGGAAATCCGCCTATTCGTGTGAGAAATATGCGTCTAATCGTGGAAACGCGCTTATTCGTGAAAATCATTTTGCGCCTAATTATGCGTTGCGCCTAATCGTGTAGAAAATTTGCGTCTAACTGTGGAAATGCGCCTAATTGTGTATAGAGGCTGCGCCTAAACGTGCACAACGTGAAGACATAAGTAGTATGTAAAGGACGGATATAATCAACTTGACGTACTTTCGTCATTTTTGGGGAGGTCACGGGAAGATCACGTGATCAAGAGGGCACTATAGTTCCGGCACTTCCGGTCACGTATTCCTCCGCGGTGATGCGGTCTGGCGATGATGCGGTCGCGGAAAAAAGCCTCCGCGGATAGAAAGTAGTCCCAAATACGCGGAGAGCCGGGGAAAATTCTCCGGCACTCTTCGCCAATCTTCGGGACATTTTGGGAGCGAGAGAAGCCCCTATTGGACCGATTGGGTCGAGTGATATGTCAAAGTGAAGCGCTCGTCCAGGGCGATCAAGTCATGGGTGGGTACATGTAAATTGAGGAATTGTCCCGAAAATATAAAAAGCGGAACACGGACTTTACCCCTAAAATAGGGGAAAACTCCTATAAACCAGGTCCAAAAGGGCTAATATCGGTCTCCGGCTTATCGGGCCTGCCTATCAAGTCATGGATGGGTGTATGTAAAATGAGAACTCCGAAAATATAAAATGCGGAACACGGACTTTACCTCAACAATAGGAGAATGATTCGAACATTTGCATCAATAGGGGAAAATGCCTGTATACGGTGTGGGGGTGGTCATTTTTGTGGATTTTACTGTTGGTTGTGGGGTCTTGTTTTCTTCGTCTCACCACGTAAAATACGATGGGAAGGGTCTCGGAGCTAAGCGGTGAATTTTTTCGAAATGTCCCCGTACCGGGTAGGTCTGTATACAGGCCCATACTGGCTCAGTACATAGGTCCATACTGGGAAACTTACTCCTGGACATTGCGATATGGGTTGTGGGATCTTGTTTTTCACGTCTAACCACGTAGAACACGATAGGCGGGGTCCCGAAGCTAAGCGGTGAAATTTTTCGAAAAGTTCATGGAGGCCTGGATAGGCCCATAGGCCTACTGGCTCAGTGGATAGGTCCATACTGGGCAATTCACACATGTTCATTGCGATACGGGTTGCGGGATCTTGTTTTTCACGTCTAACCACGTAGAACACGATGGGAGGGGTCTCGAGGTTAAGCGGTGTTATTTTTCTTGAACGGCCCAGGTACCGGGTAGGTCTGTATATTGGCCCATACTGGCTCAGTGGATAGGTCCATACTGGGAAATTTACTCCTGAACATTGCGATATAGGTTGTGGGATCTTGTTTTTCACCTCTCACCACGTAGAACACGATGGCCGGGGTCCCGAAGCTAAGCGGTGAAAGTTTTTGAAAGAGTTACTGCGCGCATGCGTAGTGGGCAAATAGTGCTGGGTGGACTTTTGGGGTCTAGGTGAGCCCCTATTGGTCCGATGGTGTTGTATGTGGTCTTATTTTCAAGCTCTCGCGGAGGAGCATTCGACTGGACTAATGTATCGTCCGTTTTCTTTATTCTGCGCATGCGCAGTCTGGTCGTAGTATAGAAAACAGACATTCTGGGGGTGCCTGGGGTGTGTTTGGGGTAGAGATTTACCACTATTGGTTCAAATGGGTCGTGAGAGGTATCAAAGTGAAACTTTTGTGGGGTAGAGTCAGCGTGGTGCGCTTTTATTGCAAGTCGCGTCAATCTGCGCGTGCGCAGTTGGGTGTAGTAAGTAAAGTGGTCATTTTAGGGGTGCGTGGGTTGTGTTTGGGGTAGAGCGGGACCATCCTTGGTCCGAATGCGTCGCGTGGGGTGTCATTTTGTAGCTCTCGGTATGTAGACCACCATTTGAGGCATGTCCACGTGATCTGTGACGTCATTGGTGATGTCATCAGTAGAAGTATTAGCGAAAGCGGACATTTTGGGATGTGTAGGAAAGCGTTTGGGGTAGAGATGAACCATCCGTGGTCCGAATGCGTCGTGTGAGGCGTCACCTTGTATCAACGCCTGCCAACGCCAAGCTCAACGCTTCAACGCTCTGGTGAATTAGCCCTGAAGCTCTGATTTTCAAGATACTCCATGAAATTTACATTAACTCATCGAAATGCGGTGACACCCGTCAACGCCTGTCGTTACGCCTTAACGCCCATGATGTAGACTGGTGAGAGAACAGCAGCAACAACAAGGATGACAGATCAATCATTTTATTATCGCCTCCAGTACATCATACCCAAGCTGGGGGAGCTGCGTTGGGTATGTTTACAATACAAGTAGCCTCTTGTCCAATCAGAGGCCGCCATTTAGCGCTGCATCTGTCATATTCTTTCTTGCCCGTTAGATGCATTCTCGGTTGCTCGTGTCCAATCAGAAGTCGCCATTTCAGAGAGTTCCATCTTCGGCCATGTTCGCTCTGATCCATTTGTTCTAATCGTCATCAGGCAGGCCAGAATACCGTTGAAGCAACATATCCTCGAATAGTTGTTTGCGCATTCTGAGTATCTATCAGTGCATGGGTGAATACATTCATCAGATAAGGTATAATACAGCACAGATTTGGTGTAATACTGGACAGATATTGTATAATACAGGACAGATATTGTATAATATATCACAGATATGGTATAATATATCACAGATATGGTATAATACAGGAAATATTTTGTATAATACAGGACAAATATTGTATAATACAGGACAGATATTGAATAATACAGGACAGATATGGTATAATACAGGACATATATTTTATAATACAACAAAGATATGGTATAATACAGGACAGATATTGTATAATGGAGGGCAAATATGGTACAATACAGGGCATATATTGTATAATGCAGGACATATCTTGTATAACACAATGCTAGATTTTCAGACACGGCGACACCACTGGAGATCATTCTTTCACGTAACAAAGGCAATTGAAAGACGATATTGTGAAAGGTCTCCATCATCCAGTAGTCGTGTCTGAGAACAGTGTATGCATAATCTGCAATGAGGATGTCACATCCAGCAAGAGACTGGTTAACAATCCTGATATGATTGAAGATCTTATTCATTGTTGTGATGAGCTATTGGGTTTAGGTGAATTCGATATGAAACATCTTAGCGATCGCTTAAGTAGCGGGAGTGAATCCGTCCAACAATTCCACGAGTTTCCATGACGATTCTCTAACACTAAGTGGATATACCATTATTCTAATTTTCTGATTCTTTGACGCTTGCTCCATGCAAGCATTTTGCTGCCCTTGTACTTCATCAGACGGTCCAGATGATACTCTTGCCTAGGTGACCTACAGTTCAGATCAGCTTAATCTTCCAATTAGTGAACAGCGTTTACGCACCGATAGCGCGCCAACGTGCTGGCCTAATCACCAAGACTTATTACACCCCCCATGATGTGACCCTTGCCGCCACGCGCCGGTGGAATATAGTCCGGTCAAACCACTGAACCATTGTGAGCATGTCGGCGGTAAACAAAGGCTCCCCGTTGGCGCGCTTGCCGGATTGCGCGCTAACAGCCGTCACCGCTTAAAACTGAATTGTTTTCAATGAGTTCCCCACTAGCGGTGTACGGCAAGAACACAATCTATTCTACAGTTTAAATTACTGGCTAAGTAATTAAAAAAATATATAGAGGATTTGACTTCTTCAATAAGAATGCTGTAAATGATTATCTATCATTTTTTGTTTGCGCTCCAAGGAAACTCGGCCGTCTTGTGAACATTCGGTTGTGACTACGAATAATCTTCATTAACAAAAAAATTCGCCAAAGATAGCTTAAAGTATGCCTAAATATATTATCAGAATTCATAAAACGTTGGTGTGTGCAAATTGCGAAGGCCGCCTCCTCTTTCAGAACGGCCAGTAAAACGGTTGAACGTAACATTTCAAATGAATACAGCTTCGTATAAATTCAGACACACGGGCGAGTCGGGGTCATAATCGGGGCAACATGCAGTGCTCGGTCAGACTAGTTGTCGCTTTGGCTTGTCTTGTTACAACCGCCTAACCAAAATATACACAGAAACTCAAAAGATCAATTAGCCCCTTACAGAGAATGACAAATACTTGTATATGCTCTTTATTCGTTACCGCCCGACTGTTAAAGGTTGCACACGAAATCATATATAACTTCCGATGAGGAAATAAGAATTAACAAGTATTTATGGCCAGTATAACAGAGATTTCTACCTAAACAATAAGTTAATGCCAATTCATTTCTTTTCAAAGGAGACACAGACGCGCATTTTGTTGGACGAAAGCGGAATATCGCTTTATCCCGTCAGAGAGAGAATGCACTGTTATGTTTATATTCTCCACTTGTTTACGCCAAACTTAACGAGATGATTAATCTTTACAGTGTTGTTTTCTTGCTGACAATATAGCATCCGTTATACTGTTCGACAGGAAGTATACATTAACACATATGAAATGTAGGTCTTGATATCGGGGACGGAGGGAGGGACTTCAGCCATAAATAATGTGGGTCCACTGTTCGTTTTACCATTCGCACCTCGTCTCTCATTACAGAAATCACTCTACCTGGTCTTACTGAATATCTCACTTACTATCGGCAAAACATATTTTTCGTCGTGAATTTACACCAGGATTGCGCCGCAAGAAAACCCTGACGTCAACATGTCTCGTCGAAATTAGTGTCAAAAATAAAGTTCACTCTGTCAGTTTAATCTCCCGCTATCAATGGTCCTTTGCAAATTAACCCGAAGATTAACACAACATAGCGGGATGTATTAACATTACAGCGGCAGGGCTAGAAACAAAACCAACAAAATAATAACAGATTAATGCCAGACGGATTGTCCTCATACTAATTCGTTTCATCTATCATTTGATCAAAACGAATACGCTGCAGACTTTAAACGTGTACATTCATGTATTTGTGCATGAATAACCTACGATGATATACGTACATGTAGGCTACTCAAGTGAAATCGTATTGAACTGCCGTCGACTGTACTGTTTTCATAGTAATATGGATTATAACTTAAAGTGAAAGATTTTCCCATCAGTCAAATCATACTGTCGGTTCAGTAAAATATAACTTCTGCACAGTAATATGTTGCAAGATTTCAAACACGTGTTCTCATATTCCCGCGAAAAACCACGTGGGTCAAACTGGTCGCGCGGGGCTATATTAAGCATGTTCAGACAGCATCCAACACTTGTACCAAAGTTCGTCTGGATAGCTGGGTGGTGTGTAGACGCCAGATTTCACGAGGGTTGATCTATTTCACAGAGGAGTGAGTTCTGTTTTATTGGTGACAAATCCTCAGAAAGGGATTACCAGATTTCAATCAAATCAATCAACCGATTTCTAGTAAAAAGGTACGGGTATTACATAATTCGTTTCATCGGTTCTTGTCCCACCGATTAAATATTTATACACTGCATAATCCGGTAGTAAAATCCCGGGCATTTACTCTTGAATTGTCAAAATTAACACAATTTGCAAGAATTTTTGAATATATAAAAACGAATGACTTGAACTTGCGCATCTGTATGAGAAGCGGCCGTAAGATGAAACTCCCAATAAACAAATACCTATTCTTTAATACCAGAAAAGCTATTCCGTGAGACGCGCAAGTCTGGGTCAACTTTGAAAGCAGGTGTCCGACGAAGCACAAATTACAATCCATTTTGCAAGCAGTGTTTATGATTAAAATAAATCTTAAATCTATTTCCTTTTACAAATTTTTAGATGGAATGCAAATACGCTTGATCGAGGTCCACGTGTTCGCCGGTAACACAAATCCATATACCTGATGTTATTTAATAGGTATGAATTACAGGCAGACATTCTGTGCAAACAGTTAGCTTCGTGCCGATTAACGCCATTGTCTGACCATGCTGATAGCGCGCGGCCTGTGTTCAATCATGTCGACGGACTACATTCAACAGAGTTAGAACAATGGCCAGCCGATAATCATGGGCATTGGCGCGCTATACCTTTGTGTTGGCGCACTTCGTTCGCGCGCCGTTGGTGCGCTAACACTAACCTTTCAGCTGGTCTGAAGTGTATTCACCATGTATGTTAGGTCATCTATCATTCTAACAATAACGAAAGGACCCTTCCACTGTGAGGTAATTTTTATAACAAACCCGGCGTTTCCTCACCGGGCTATTCAGCCAAACTGCATCTCCAGCCTTGAGTCTCCTTTCTTTAGACAAAATAACATAATGGCGTTTTCGATACTCTGCTTTCTGCTTGAGGACGACATGAGCAACTACATGAGTCATCCGAATGTTCTTTCTTAGCTCCAGGCCATACATTCCATCTCCAGGTCCTCCCACTCGGGTGACTGGATGAGTGCTTCAAAAGGCATAACAACCTCCCTGCCGAATACGATGTTTGCATTATTTGTGCTTGGATATCTAGAGGTCCTGTATGCCATCACCTAGGGAAGGAACACGTCCCATTTGTGTTATTGCTTTGTACAATACATTGTCAACATAGTTGCCACAGTTTTGTTGAATCTCTCGACAGTCCCATTTGATCGAGATCGCATGCAAGAGGTTCCTGTCTTGAGAATTTGGAGAAGTTCGCAAGTTTGTCCCCTGGTCTGAAAGGACATGTACTGGTGTTCCAAATCTGCATATCAATTTGTCTACTAATGCCTTAAGGCCCATTCTCACGGTGCGATTTGTAGTAACAACTTGTAGCATACAACTTAGTTGCATCGTGAGAACATTCGTACGATTTTAGTCGCATGCTACAAGTCGTATGAAATAGAACCGGCCCTATTTCATGCGATTAGTTGCATGCTACAAATCGGGGGATTCCCCTGCCGAGTTGTTACTACAAATCGCATCGTGAGAATGGGCCTTTAGCAACCATAAATGCTTTCTGGTTAGGCAAAGGGACTGCCTCCATCCATTTGGTGAAGGAATCTGTAATTACTAGGAGCTACTTACTACCACTGCACGTAGTAGGTAAGGGGCTTAGAATGTCAACTTCCACCCTCTCCATTGGCTCTCCAACAAGATAGTGTTGGCCTTACATTCTTAGGTATTCTCCTAGCAGTGCACTTGTCACACCGAAGACAGTATTCCTCTATCACGCTTGATAGCAGGCCAGCAGAAAGCCTGCGCGATTCGACTCAGCATTTTGTCAACTCCAAGGTGTCCAGCAGATGGGATATCATGAGCACACCATTCCTATATGCTAGGGGCACTATGGGCTGATATACCGTCTTTCCAGAACTGTCAACTCAGGATCGATGTAACATGCCTCCAATCATCTTCAATCTGAACCATTGGCGCCAAAGCGTCTTGAAGGAGGAAGACAGATGTGAAATTTTGGACCGTACGGGTTGGACTTTCTCTTCCTCGAAGATAACTGAGATGTGGCCAATGTTTCACTTCTCTATTTGCCTCAGCATTAGCTCACTGGGTGTCCAACCTTCCAGTAATACCATGCTTTGTTTAGGTAACTCCATTACGGGTGTCTTACATCTGCTTGCCTGCAATATCTCCATTGTGTTCGTTATCAGATTGAAACTGAGTATCTGCTGTTTGACGGGTAACCTCTTCTAAGGTCTAAATACCGTACATCGTCTTCATCACATCATCAGTGTCCGAAACCTGTTTGGGAGTAAATATGTCAGTATAGGGAGGGAGGGGGTCAATAAGGCTTCTATAAGCTCCTTGAATGACTTATCACACTCGGCATTCCAGCTGAATAGCTCCTTTCTATGTAAGCTAATTAAGAGGGAGTACCCTTGCCGCGAAACCGCTGATGAAACGACGGTAGTATGAGCATAATCACAGAAGCTTCTGACTTGTTTAGCATTCAATGGTTGAGAATATGTCTACAACTGCGGATAGAATCAATGAAGAGAAAATGCATTACAATGTTTACAAATTACAAATTGAAGATATAATGATTTATACAATCGGTAATCGAAAGACGTTCTTCGTATGACAGTCAGCATCAATTCCAAGGGCAATATGACTGAGACGACTAAATTTTGTAGGATATAAATGAACATGTTACCGTTTTGCTGGTTGATAAGAGCAGATATATGACCGTTTTTCTGGTAGATGCTGTATATTATGAGTGATAAAATGGACCCTTCACAGTTGTTCTAGGGAATGCCCTACAACATGTTTGAAAGGACGAAAATATGACCGTTCTCCTGGTAGATACTGTACTAATCTCAGTAAACTCAGATATAATATCACAGAATATTATATCTGAATTCAGCCATATATAAATCTCATGCGAATTTGAAACTACTATTGTTAGCCAATCAGGTGGCTAGCTTGTTGAAGTCCCGCTCACAGTAATTACACACGGTAGCACGGTGACTAATATATAAACATTATCGGGAAACTGCATCCAAATATGGCATCATTTCCAGACAGTGTGATTTGTAAACCGTGAAGATCAAAGAGTTTACTACCGCCGAAAAGTCTGGCTTTGTTAGGAGGTAGAAAATATCAAAAGATTATGCTGCGCGAATATGTTAATCTCCGTGAAGTAAAAGTCAATCATTTGTCAGAGAGAAAAGTAAGAAATTGTCGTGATTGGCTTATTATGGGATGTCGCAGAATATCGGAGAACATTTCGCACGAAGTTTTCATCATGTTCACAGCGTTACGTCTAGATGGTATTCTCCTGATTTACTGTACAATATGGTTGATCAGATGGACATATGACAGTTCACTTGGAAAATGCTCTACAATATGACCGACAGGACGGAATTATATGACCGTTCTCCTGTTGGATGCTGTAAAATATAACTTATATGCTGTATAATTTGTCTGCTTTGGTGGATTTGTGACTGTGTTGCTGGTGGATGCTGCATAAAACAAGGGAGGAAGAAAAATGTGGCCAGTAGTAGTGTCTACCATTTACAGCGCAACTTGACCTACTTTTTTGTTCCCCCCGGGCCGTATTGTGGAGGAACTTTTCGGGGGATTCCCCAGTGGGGGTTTCCCAATGACGATCACGTGATCAAGGCATGTCTAGACTTGTTCTGGGTTGTACAGTTCTGCCATACGGAGGATGGGTACTAGTATTTCAAATAAATTAATTAATTAATTAATTAATTTTAATTAATTACTTGTAAAATGGCGGTGTTTTTAGACGGCGCAAGGGAGCAAACGAGGCGGTGGGGACGTCACGGGGAGAAAAAACCCTCACATTACCCTCAAAAAAACCTCTAAGCCATATAATAATAATAAACATAATCTATAGGTGTTGTACCATGTTAATAGGATCAGTCTAGCATCTGTACCACCCTAGGGTCGAGTGTTTATTGTCCCGTGTATCTCCGCAAGAAAACAACAAACAAAATGGCGGCTCCAGGATGGTGTGGGGATGCCCTTTCCATATCACGGCGTCGACAGTAGCGCCATCTGCACACACTGACGCAAGGGAGACAACTCGTGTGGACCAACCGTGTGGAAATAGCCGTGTTGGAGCTAGGGGAGCCCCTAGTGGACCGATGGGGTCGAGTGAGGTATCAAAGTGAAGCTTAGGTGAGGGGGCATCTAATGGGCTGGGTGTGGGATTGAAATATCGGCATTGTGCGCATGCGCGGTGGCCGAAGGGTATGGAAATAGCCGTTTTGGAGCTAGGGGAGCCCCTAATGGTCGAATGGGGTCGAGTGAGGTATCAAAGTGAAGCCTAGGTGAAGGGGTATTTGCTGGCTGGGTGGGTGCATGTAAAATTTTTCCTGAAAAAAAAAAAATACGGAACACGGACTTTATCGAAAAACCTGGGAAAATGCCTATATGGGGTATGAGGGGTATATAGGTCGCCGGGCTTAACGGGGCTTGTCTATCAATAGAATTATCTCCCCCTAGTTCCAGGATGGGTGTATGTAAAAATTTTCCTGAAAAAATACGGAATACGGACTTTATCCTAAATTACGGGAAACTGCCTATATGGGGTATGGGAGGTATAGGACCATCCTGGGAAACGTACTTCTATACATTTGCGGTAGGGTTGTGGGGTCTCGTTTTACTCGTCTCGTCATTTAGAACATGATAGGAAGTGTCCCCGTGCGAATCGGTGAAATTTTTGAAAAAGTCACCGAACCCCATATAGTCCCATACTGAGGGTATAGGATCAATGTTTGTCCCCCTGGGAAACGTACTTCTATACATTTGCGGTAGGGTTGTGGGGTCTCGTTTTACTCGCCTCGTCATTTAGAACATGATAGGAAGTGTCCCCGTGCGAATCGGTGAAATTTTTGAAAAAAGTCACCGAGCCCCATATAGTCCCATACTGGGGTATAGGTTCAATGTTTATCCCCCTGGGAAACGTACTTCTATACATTTGCGGTAGGGTTGTGGGGTCTCGTTTTACTCGTCTCGTCATTTAGAACACGATAGGAAGTGTTGCGGAGCGAATCGGTGAAATTTTTGAAAAAAGTCACCGAGGCCTGGGTAGGCCCATAGGCCTATACTGCATGGCTATGGGTGTATAGGCCCATACGGGGTGGACATGTTGGAGTCTAGGTGAGTCCCTAATGGTCCAATGGGGTCGAGTGAGGTCTTATTTTGAAGCTCTCGTGGAGGAGCACTTGACTACACTAATGGTTCGTCCGTGTTCAATAGTCTGTGCATGCGCAGTCTGGCCGTAGTATAGAAAACAGGCATTTTGGGTGCTATGTAGGGGTGTGTTTGGGTTAGAGATGAGCTAATCACGGTTCGAATGGGTCGTGTGAGGTGTCAAAGTGAAGCTTGTGTGGGGTAGAGTCAGAATGGTGTGTTTTTGAATGCATGTCGCGTTAATCTGCGCATGCGCAGTTGGTTGTAGTAAGTAAAGTGGCCATTTTGGGGCAGTGAAGGAAGGTATTTGGGGTCGAGATGGGCTAATCACGGTTCGAATGCGTCCTGGAAAGGTGTCATCTTGTAGTTCTCGGGGTGTACATTCCGATTTGAGGGATGTTCGCGTCATCTGTGACGTCATCGGTGACGTCATCGGTACGAGTAGTAGCGAAAGTGGCCATTTTCGGGCAGTACCTGAAGGTATTTGGGGTCGAGATGGGCTATTCACGGTTCGAATGCGTCCTGGAAGGTGTCATCTTGTAGTTCTCGGGGTGTACATTCCGATTTGAGGGATGTCCGCGTCATCTGTGACGTCATCGGTGACGTCATCGGTACGAGTAGTAGCGAAAGTGGACATTTTCGGGCAGTACATGAAGGTATTTGGGATCGAGATGGGCTATTCACGGTTCGAATGCGTCCTCGAAGGTGTCATCTTGTAGTTCTCGGGGTGTACATTGCGATTTGAGGGATGTTCGCGTCATCTGTGACGTCATCGGTGACGTCATCGGTACGAGTAGTAGCGAAAGTGGCCATTTTCGGGCAGTACATGAAGGTATTTGGGGTCGAGATGGTGCGGTAGGAATATCATTCTGCGCATGCGCAGACGCAATGCGGAGCTCTCGTCCAATCAGAAGCGAGTATTTCAAATCCGTCACAGAGCTCTCAGCCAATCAGAAGCGAGTATTTTGATCCGGTGCATTATGGGCCATATCCAAGATGGCGGCACGTATGTTCAAGATGGCGGCACATCCGGTGTCGAAAACTGGCCATTCCGTCGGGATGTGGTCACCTAATGTCGAAAACTGGTCCTTCTATAGGTCCTGTTAGACGTTTTGACGCCATGATATAGACCGGAGAGAGAGAGAAAACAACAACAACAAGGATGACACATGAGGGAACAACAACAACAACAAGTTTTTTTTCATATAGTTTATTTTCCCCTCCATCATAACATACCCACGCTGGGGGAGCCGCGTTGGGTATGTTTACAATTCAAGAAAGACTCTTGTCCAATCAGAGACCGCCATTTGCATCTGTCCTATTCGTTCCTGTCCGTTAGATGTATTCTTGTCCAATCAGAAGTCGCCATTTCAGAGAGTTCCTTCTTCGGTCATGTTCATTCTGAACCGTTTATTCTAATCATCGTCGGCCAGGCCTGGATATTCTTCGGGCAGCATGTCCTGAAACAGTTGTTTGCGCATTCTGATCGCAGTTTCCAGGGCCTCGGTGGGTGGTAAACCCATATCCTCTTCCAAGTGACGCTTGGTCTTCATGATGGACCTGTGCGTGGGGTCCCCTTTCATTTCAAGCGGTAGTAAGGTATACTGTTCATAGATCGCCATGGCTGTTTTCCTGATGCGGGGGCGCATTTGGGTGTACGTCTGTTGTAAATTATCCTCTCCGGCGTCCTCGATCGCTTCAGCGTGAGTATTGATAGCTGCTGTCACAATACGATCCCAGAAGGTAGGTTCTGCCTCACTTTCCTGGGATGAAGGCTGATTCTCTGAGGTCAAGCTCTCCATATCAGTAGATAGACTGTCAGCCATCTTGGATTCGGTATCAGTCGATGCACTCTCATCAATCTCTGTATCAGTATCTGCCTCAACGGGCTCCTCGGCGTCTTCAGTCCCATGTATATTTTTCTGGTGTCGCATCATATCGTAATGTCTGGTGAACGTGCGTTCACACTCAGAACAAGTATAAGCCATGTTGACGGTTGAACGTCGACTGTGCGTGTTTTGGGAATACGCTCGCTTTTATAGACAGTAACGCCCATCAACGCTTAGCTCAACGCTTCAACGCCCTGGTGAATTGGCTCAGAAGCTCTGATTTCATGGAATTGACACCAATTCATCGAAATGCAGTGACGCCCGTCACCGCCCGTCGTTACGCCTTAACGCTCGTCTCAACGCTTTAACACACTTTCTTAATGCTTTAACGTTGTTTAATGATGCGTTCGAACAAATGTTTCTTTTGTGCTATTGCTCTGACATACGCCGCTTTCCAGTTCATGCCCGAGGTTTTCAACATCGGCGCTGTTCTTTCAATTTCCATATGGACTGGGTCCTTATCCAACAATTTCATATGGGTCAGTAAGTCGACATACTGCTGACGTAAAACCCGTCGTAGTCTGGGTGCCAATCTGTTATGGGCTAAAATTGCAGCTTCCTCTTTCGAATACCCTTTGCGTTGAAACTTGTTTCCTGTGGCCTCCAACATCCCACCCATCTCGGCGTCCATACTTTCTTTGAACAAATCCTTCCATAGCCTCGAGTTCACATTATGTTCTTCAACCTCAGGTTGGGCCTTCACGGTTGGGTGATATTCCAGGACTGATGGTATGAAGCGGGCCCGCTGTATGGGGGTGGGCTTCTGCTGCTGCTCTGCCAGGAGTGCACTCGGCGGATGGTGTAGGGGTATAGGCCGTTGTGGTGATTCCTCACCGGGTAACAGGTGGGTCGTCAGCCGACGATCTTCGGGGGTATGGGCTTTTAAATCTACGAACAGGTAGCCGTACGGACGAA